>JAIPRL010001053.1:0-92581 GCA_025469235.1 Pemphigus obesinymphae
AAACGAGTACAATAAAATAAAAAAATTGTGAAAACACTAGCTTTTTCGTTCCACTCAGATTCTAAAAAAATGTCGTCGATGACATTTCGGGGGGGGGGGTCCGGACCCCATGGACCCCTCCCCCTGGCTACGCCCCTGGTAATTATGTCCCTTAGTGGACATTATAATGTATAATTAAAAATATCATTAGAAAAATCATTACTTACGTCAGCCATGCTGAATTGCCACGACAAATATCAAAAAGGACTCCCTCCTCACCAGTACTTCAAAGTTACTTTATTCGCGAATGACACTCTGCTCTATGTAATAAGTAAAAATCCTAAACACTTCTTTGGAATGGTCATCCTCCACCATATTTCGGGGTCTAAATAGACAAGAACCTAAAATTTTAACAAAACATGTCCATTTTGTATTTAATGTATAAATATAAATTAACAAGACCAAAGCTATCGGCTATAAATTCTACCCATTAATAAAAACCCTCTATCTCTCAACACTAAACTATACATCTTTGAAACTTACATGAGGCCTATACTCGCCTATATTTCCGTTCAGCTCACTCGACTTATCAAGATGTCTGTTGCTGCAAATCACGTGATCGTCGTTTGAGACGTTTGCAAGGCCCTTGGTCGAAGCAAATATACACCGCGCGGCCGTTGTGCTATCCAGCACGGGCAGACGCACGAGTTCTCCTTACGCTCCATACTACCTTGGACAAACCAACCAGCTCCACCAAACTCTTCTTCATCATCCATCTCTTACGCATCCAAAGCCGCCGCTTCCACCTCTTCCCCACCAACAATTGATTCGGCAGCTATCATTGCTCAACTCACTGACCTGATCGCCATCATATGAAACAGCAAAACCAAAGTGAAAAACGCAGTGGTTACTATTCTCACTATCCTCCCCCTTTTTCTCAAAATTAATGCTTAACACTAGAATTATCTTTTAGAACTGCCAGGGCGACGCTCGGAGACGTCTTACACACATTGTTGATATCCTCCTGCTTAATGAAACTCATATATTCAACGGTCGTGAATTCAAACTTCCCTTTTCACTCCTACTACACTAATACTCCACGCATCGTGGGTAAATCTCCATCAGCTGGTACTGCTATTCTTGTAAATAGATATCTCATTCATCACTATGTCCAAATTCCTGCAACTTCTCTAACCAACACTCCTATCCACATCTTCTTGGGAAACTCCGAAATGAGATTCGTGACTATTTATAAAAGTCCCAACACTCCCCATCTGATCTGCTACCCTGCTCACCTCAAACACTGATACTATCATCGTGAGTGATCTCAACGCGAAACATCGTTCCTAGAACAGCCACGTCACCAACTCTTCAGGGAGCATTTTCCTACCTTACCTCGACCAAAGACTCGACATCTCAGTGGCTGTCACACTTCTCCCACTTCTCACAACCCTAACCACAACCCCGGCATCCTTGATATTGCACTTCTTAAAACCGGTCGACACAATTTCCAATTGACCAACCTTTTAGCAGAATTCTTTTCCGACATTGCATTGCTTCGATGGTGGGTACTCTGTATCAAGCTATGTGCTTCTGCCAGAGAGGTGGATGTGACCTTAATGTTGTTTTTGACATTTTGTTTTGGATATTGTGGCGATGTTTAGCCTGTTTAGAATCAGTTTTTCAATTGTTTTTGACATTGAGTTTAATAGCGATATAGGACGATGATTAGATGGGTATTTTGCATCTTTTCCTAGTTTCGGGACCATGATAAATGAGGCTTATTTCCAAAGATCTGGAAAATATTCTAGTCGCGCATAGTTGTTGATTTGGTCTGGACTGGAGGCTCTTTTTTTGGAAGTTTGCGGATTATATTCCAAATGTCACCTGAGGATAATAACATGGTTTTCTTAGGGGAGATTTTACTTGAGTGATGAGTAATAGAGTCTGTAACCATTTGTCCCAGGTTGCGTTATTTCAGTGGAGTCGTATTGGAGAGTACCATTATCGACGATTAGGGGGTTGTCTGGTAGGGGTTTCCTGAGAAGTCTTCTGTAGAGTTTGGAGAGTTTGGACATGCCTTTTGTACGTTTATCGATGGTTCCTAGGAAATTATTTCATTCTTGGTCGCGATATACTTGGAGGAGGTTTCTGACAAGTGTGGTTTGGCAATTAAAGGTTGATTTGATTGCTGGATCCTTGGACCTTTGCCAGAGTGGCCTTTTTTGGTTAACATGTGCTTGAATAAAATTATGTAGGTCTTATTTGTTGTCCGTTAGTGAAAAGGTAGAGGTTTCTCTTTAGTGCTTCAATGATGCATGTTGTGATGTTTTAGGGTATTGTTGATTAATATTTTGGAAAAGTTTTTTGGTAGGGTGAGTTCAGCTTTTTCCATGACTGCTTCGAAGTTTTTCAAGTCTATTATGTTGATTGGTTCGAGTGGTGAGATTTGTTTTAAATTAGCTGACTGTAAATTGATGTCCAAGATGATAGGTGAGTGGTCGGAGGAGAATTCAGATGTATAGTATACTATTTTGTATCCGATAACAATATCTAAGAAATCAGGGCTATGTCTGGAGTTATTTGGGTAATGTGTTGGGGAAATTGGGGCGATGATGGCCATATCATTTATGAAGTTGATAAAACGTGAAAGCAAGGTGCCCGCGGAGTTATTCGTTCGACTGTTCCAAGAAACGTGTTTAGAATTGAGGTCTCCTACGATGATAGTGTTGAAAGGGGTATCGAGGAGATTTTTAATGTCAGCTATATGAAGAGGAGTTTTTAAACACTTGTAGACTGCTGTGAGTCTGAGTTCTGAGTTGCCTAGTTGCAGGTGAATGCATGAATTGTTGATGGAAATAGTTGGGAATTTGACTTAATGGTGAATGAATCTATGATGACTTTTTTTTACTGTTTGTTAAAGCAATAGCTGTGGTAGTTAGATAAATTTAAATTGCGGTTGATAGGAAAGTGAGTTTAATTCAGTAAAATAATGTCAACATAATTTTCTTGGACGGTGTTAATGAGTTCAAGGTGCTTCCGAGTGGCACCTTGACAGTTCCAGAACATTTAACGTGTATTATTCATGGTGGAAATTTAATTTAAAAGAAGGGGTGTATATATATATATATATATTTAAGTTATAGTGTTTATAAGAGCATCTTTGAGATTGGTGATATCGGCTGCAAGATATTGAAAAAGTTTGGAGAGAATTTGAATGATGGCTTGGGTGTTTGGACTTGGGTGTTGAGTGCTGGAGTTTTCGACGTTATCGTATGACATTTTTGGTGAGAGGCTTGAATCAATTTTTGATTGGAGCGAGTTTAGAGCATTTGGAGACTTTCCTTGATGTTGTGGTACAGTTTGAATTTGATCAGGTTTGGTGTATGGATTGGTCATTGTTGGGTATTTGGCTGGTTTGGTCTTGATGAATACAGGATATTGTTTATAATTTATGGTATGGTGGCCGTGAAAGTTTGTACATTTTGAATTTTCGTCAGTGGTTTCTTAAGGCAGTCTTTTGCCAGGTAAGATCCTGTGCATTTCACGCACCACGGGGAGAAACCACAGAAGTGGCTCGAGTGGTTGAATCTCTGGAAATTAAGGCATTACAATTAAGCATTGTGCAGTATTAGAAGATCGGTAGCTTTCTACTTTTATTGCAATAAAGAAGGGTGAATACTCATTAAAAATGGTTTTACTGGCAGGAGAGTTTGAAAGAGTGACCATAATATTATGTAGAGGGAGTTTTCTCTAGTTCTTTATAAATTGGCGAACAAAGGAAACTTTGTATCCTTTTTCCGACAGTTCTTCAGCAAGTTTTTGTTTGGTTATATCAGTGGTTAGGCCTTTGATTATTACCTTAAGCGTACGCTCATCTGGAAGAGGAAAGGTATAGAATTCGATGTTGGTGGTTTGAAAATATTTTTGGACAATGCGGAATATCTCAGTTTCGTTAAATTATATTTTGACATTGTTGTCATGGAAAGATTTGACTTGAATGAAGTCTACTAGACCGGTGGTTATTAACTTTGAATCTGCTTTTAGCCAGACTGAGTTGGCGACTATGATTGGCGGAGGAAGATATACGATGGGCGTCAGAGGTATACTGTTGTCTGAAGTTGACTCTTCCTAGTTTGAGACCATAATATCCATGTCTAATTAAAGTGGAGGGTAATCTTTTTTGAGTTTCGGAGATAGAGCGGAGGAGCCAATTCTGATGGAACTACCTTTATTCCTAACTTGGCGTACACGTTTTGAGTTGTTTTTACCTTTACCTTTACTTATGATGGGATAGGTAAGAGGTTTGGACGAAGCTGCGATTGTTGGTTCTATCTGACAGAGTGTATAGGGAGCGAGTCGGGTGTGCCCCTTCAGCCAATCATAGCGATTGATGTTGGGCAATCATGTTATAAATATCGTTTACCTCTGAAGTGACACGTTTCGGGGGTTCCCCAAGGCTCAGGGGTTCCTCAAGGCTCCTGCCTCTCCCTACATTTATTTACCATATATGTCAACGATCTTCCTCTCCACCCAAAAGCAAAGGTCGCACTCTTCGCCGACGACACCCTTCTCTACGCCACGAATAAAACAAATTCCGCCGCAGCTTCTAATCTTCAAAAGCAAATCAACCTAATCCAACCGTGGTTCAAACAGTGGAGAATCTTTATAAACCCCGCCAAAACTTCGGCCATCTTCTTCACAAAATAAATGTACCCATAATACGCCAAAGCTCAAAGTTTACAACACCCCAATAAACTGGTCCCGCTCTATTAGATACCTGGGAGTTTTCATTGACAAGAATCTCAATTTCTCATCCCACATCAGTTATATCTCAAACAAAACCAAGCTGCTGGTCATTTACTCTACTCCATGCTTAACAAGAAAAGTCCCCTTTCCGTCCGTACTAAAGTATTCATCTTTAAAACATACATGCGCCTCATCTTAACTTACGCCTGCTCCGCTTGGGCCTCAAATATCTCCAATTCAAACTGGACCTTCATCGAAGCGATTCAAAACAACACTCTCCGAAAAATCACAAACCTCCCCATTATGTTAACAACCACACCATCAGGAAATTAAATTATAATTACCTATTATATATCTATATATAACCTACAATTATGATTATTAATTTAATGTTATGTAAATTATTAATTATTATTAAAATAATATACACTAGTAGTATTTAATTTATTAATTAACCACTGTGAATAATGTATTATGAAAGAATTAATAAAATTAATAATTAAATAAAATAATGATAAAAAAAATAATAAATAAATAAAATTAATAAAAATAATAGGCTATAACGGTTACACTCTTATTATCTCCCGTTGGCCACTCGAATTTCTTTTTATATTTATTTGATATTTGATGTGTAATTTGGGAGAAAATCCGTGAAACAATGCAATGTGACCAAGACTATTGTAAAAAGTAATGGGAATAATTTTTTCTTAAAAAAATAAAATAATCAATAAGTATTAAGTATTAATTAATATTCATTGTTGAAATTCTTCATAATTTTGTATGACGAATAATTGTATAACATTTTATATAATATGGATTTCTGGTGAAAAAATTTTACGATGTAAAAAATACCCCATTCACTTTATGAAAGATTGTCGAGTACTGTCGAATATTATAACGATCCATTTTATTAGCCTTCACATTACCACTGTAAGTTATTTATTATTATTATTATTATTATTACCTATCTATAAATTAATATGAAAAACCATTTATTTTCAATTTTACTTCTCCAAAACTTGTTAGGTTTAGTTTATTTTATTATTCAATTGGTAGATGTTTTAAAAGTGTGGATATTTTATAGACTTCGGAAGCTATAAAAACCATCATGTATTGCAGTTTCATAACAGTATTTTACAATGTAATTTATCCAATATATAATAGGTATTTATTATTATTATTGTTTTTTTTTTCAATAAAACAACTTTTGGGATATTACTTCTGAATTTAACAATATTATTTTTATTTTATATCCTACGTAGGTACTGTTAATTTATTCATATTTTATAGTTCCAATTTAATGTACTCAGTCGTAAATTTAAACACATTCAAAGAACATGAGTACATGTTTTTTAAGAGGTAAGAGAATTGATTTGAAAAAACATTGATTATAAATAATAATTAATAAAAACGAAAATCATACCACACTTCGCAGAAAATAAGAAAACAGAAAAAATTTTAACAGACATTTTTTCCGATAAGTGGGATATTTTTTTTTTTTTTTTGTATAAGTATTATTTTAAACTAAAATAAATATTTTACCCTTGATAAATAATTAATGCATTTTTAATTTTTAACTATAATAACCGTAACAGTAACAATAATAACTGTAGCTTATAAAACTATTTAGGTTTTAGTTTCCATACAAATATACAATAGGTAAATTAAGATATACCTATATAGTATTATATATGTAGTACCTATATATGTAAATTTATGTTTATGTATAAAAAATAACACAACTTATCTCTATGTGTTTAAAAGAAAGTCCCATATGTTCGTCCAGAGTAATCTCCAAAACTGCTGACTCGATTTATATGTGGTTTAATTTTATTTTGTAGATAATTTTATAAAGGAAAACTTTTGTCTATAATTTTTCGAAACTCGAACTTTAAGGGGGGAGAAATTGGTTTAAATTTTTGTTCAATGCCTGGCCTAAGCTACTGGTTGTGGAAGACTGAAATTTTCGGAGAAACACATATAGAGTATGATAATATAGTTGTTACTTTAAAGAGTTCATTTTTGGAATTACTTAGTAGTTTTCTTTAGCATAAAGGAAAAACATATTTTTAAATGGAAAAATAATTAATACATTTGTTATAGTTAGGTACTGGCTTTTAAAAAAATAATAATATTATACAAAAATTCGTTGAGAATAGTTTTTGAATATAAATTTCAATAATTTCAAATGTGTTATTATTATATTATTACAATTAGCTCCATCATCTGTATCTGAACTTATAATGTTTATAATTATTCTTTAAATTACTTTTGAATAAAGAAAATAATTTTTTATTTCTTCAAAATTACACATAGCCAAGGACGTATATAATTATATAATTTTAAGTCACGATTTTTTGATAATACTTTATTGTTTTAAACATGATTTCTAAATGTGACCTTAGACGTTCATTAACTTTACACGTAAATCTTTCAAGTGAAGATATACTAAATATATTTTAAAAAAATTATCCTTATGTATACATATTATTATATCAATTTAATAACACTTCCGAAACTATACTATAAATATTATGTTATATTATAATATATTGTATCATATAAAATATGACACCTTTAAATACATGTATATTATGTTATATTATATGATTTATTAAATCAGTAAAACACTGTATTTACTCAGTCAATATTTATGTTTGAAATATAATATGAATTACGTAACTATAATACTACCTCGTACCTAAGTACCTATATATTTTTATTATTTTAGTATTTTAAATTCTGAGTAGTGGTTTTACAATTATGTTAATTAGTATTATAAATTTCATTTTTCTTTGAACAACTTTTGACGAACTTACTTGATCCAATTCGTACCAATTTTTCAATAGCCAGTTATTTTATTTTGTTATTATGTCTAGTTTGAAGAGGTCATTTTTCGATTAATCAATTATTAACTTTTCATGTTGATGTTTTATTTAAATCAAATACATTGTTTTTAATGTTGATTCGGAATAAAAAATTTAACACTATTTAAAATATAAAATAATAATCGAGATCAAAATATAAAACATTTAAATTTATTTTAAAAATATCATAATATAGATAATAAAATTTTTTCAAGAGGACAACACAGGCCTAATTTTAAGAAATAATTAATAAAAAAAATTTTAATTACTTTTAAAAAGTAACAGTCCATTTAATTTTTTTATTGTTGTGTTATCACTGAAAATATTCGATATAACGTCCTATAATTATTATATCCATATAAGAAAAAAAAAAAAAATTAAACGAAAAAACGAACAGTGATGGTAATAAAAAAAGTCATTGTATTATGTACTCGTAATTAAGCAATTATACTCTACTCTAGGTTACTATTTTGAATTTTCGTTACTATCATTTCACTGACCAATAAAATTAATGTAACGCGTTTGTATAGTCCACAGATTTACCTACAACTATACATCTCCTTTCCTATTTTTATGCTAATGATTAATTTTTCTTGTTTTCTTAAAAAGAAAATGTTCTACAAGTTGCGGTTATTGTTCAATTCGTTGATATATATATGTGTATAATTTATCGTTTTTACTAGTTGTTCAGATGATTTAAAATAAATAATAATTATTTATAGGAACCCAAATGAAATACAATTATTGCCATACACCTACCTGCGTTTAGTAATTTCTTACAGCGTGTGTTGGTCAAACCATTTTTTTCCAGCCATTTTTAAGTACATCTTGGGGTTTGAAAAAATCTTAAAATGTAATTTTTTAATACACATTCTACTCATTATTATTTTGAATTTCGCAACAATTGAAAATCGGAATAATGCCAGAATAATTGCCTTTGATAATTTTATAACGTTTTAAACGAGAAGTTTAAAGTAAGTCTTTGACTTTTGATTACCTGTATACGGCTATACTGTATGGAATAGTACTCGATCCTGCAATGCGTACCTATAGGTACCAGTTATATCTACTTATATAATATACGTCTGCGTAGGTTTGAAATTTAATTAACAATATTCAAGATATTTAAAGGAATATTTTTTGTTCATTATATTATTTTAGTTCATTTACACCTTGTTTTTTCTAAAAATATTTTTATTGGAAAATGTAATTTTATTATACTTCCTATCCAATATATTGAATCAACCTTCTGTGAAATATAATATATAGTATGACATGTTACATGTATACCTACCTAGTATTTAATAAAATATAATAAACATATATCTACGTGTAATAAAAAAGTGGTCGTTTCAAACGAACATACAAATCGTATACAAATATATTTAATATTTATATGCATATATTATAATGCTATATATATATATACCAGTGACTGTGAAAATGGTGGAAGGGTGAAACGGTGCAGTTGCCCCGAGTTCTGCGATTCAAAAAATGATTTAAGGCCCAACAAAGTTTTTTGGGGTATCATAAAATGTATTGAATGTTTTAATTTACCATTTTTTTTTTTTTATTATTAATTATTATTTGCTTTTTTTTTTCCTGGTCCTTGGCAAAAGCATCGTCACTGATTTATACATATACGAGTAGATATCAGTATACATACATACAATTTGTTTTTTCACGCGAATTTTATTATAATATTGTCAGTGTGATGAATATACCGATTTTTGATTATTAATTTTTTCCCTCCAAATACACAGATTTTATTGACGCTTTATAATATGCACCTAACTTATACGTGTGCACATAAAGTATTTTTATTTTTTGCTCTTATTTACTAGATGCAACATATTATTGTACAGTACGGTTTCCGTCTCCGTCGATCGGAGGAAGTCGGTACGAAAACGTTGTGTCTAATTAAAAAGAACACAGATGCGTGCAAAAATTACAGTAAAAATAAATCAAGAAAATAAAAACTGCACGAAACCGTTCGGGTCGGGGGAGGGTGCGTTTTTTTTTTTTTTGTGTGTGTGGCCCGTCGCTGCGGCGACCCGTCACCACAACCGGTTCTCGGGCGGGTCGACCAAACGTGGCTGTTGTTATTGCTTTGCCGGGCCTATATCATAAAAAAATGTTCACATTTATTTTTGGTGAGACCGCTGTCAAAAAAAAAAAAAGAGCCGAAATAAAAAGTATTGGTCTTAAAATATCATTTAACGACCGGCGGCAGTGGTGGACGAAAAAATACACGAAGCGCCCATTTATATATTATATTTTGCTGTGTAGTTTAGTTTTATTTTTATTTTTGAATAATAATAATCATATTTTATGACTTATTAAAAAAATCACGGACACCAAACGACACCCGGCGACACGACGGAATAATTGGTAATTCTTTTTGTTTAAGTCCTGTATATCTATGTTTTTTTATTCCTATTTTCCCCTTCTATCCTGATCCTCTGCCAGTCGTAAAAAAACGCCTTTATAACTGCGCCGTTCGGCTTTCACCACGTGCTGTACATGGTGACGGCGGCACAGGGCTTGGTTGTTTAACTTTTATTACTTACACTCCCGAAATTTTTATTTCAGTCCAACCTCCCCTCATTCTGCCTGTACGCTATTTCGTGTTGTATTTTTATTTCTCCTGTTGTTTATGCTTTAATGTGCACACGAATGATAATGATTCGATAACGAACACGTACAGATTATTATTATTAATAATTATCATTCTTATTGAACTAGAGGTTAATACTATATTAATATAGATTATTGGTAGGTATGTGGATGATGAAAAGCGAGGTGAGCTAAAAAAGAAATTGATTATAAATTGAACCAAAATTATAGGTTTCTAATTAATGAACAATAGGTACTAAAAAAATGGAAAATGGGTAGTTAACCTAACTTACCTACAAGCAGCATTGGGAAGCATCACAGATACGTGTATGTTCGATACGTATCAAAGATACAATTGTATATTGTATCATTTATCTAGATAAATTTTTTTCCAGTATGATGTATCATTTTATGCAAAAAGATACAAGATGCGTTTAATGAATGAAATCTAATTATGATTTAGTCGGTAATCACATTTTTTCATTGAAACTTTGATATTATAAAAATATATCTCAAATTTATCATATTATTAAAATAAAACAATAAATTGTTTTGATATTTGTTGTTGATTGTTGATATTAACGACAAATCGCGATTTATCAATTTTAGATTTTCATGCTTGAATTTAATTATATAACGTGAGCACTTATAACTGAAATACTACACAATTTTATGGTTTAAAATATTACCTATTATTATTATTATTATTATTATTATTATTATTTTAAAATATTTAAAATATAAACTATTTTTATGTAATAGGTAATGTTTTAAATAAAATTGTAATCGGATGTTATTTATTTAAATTTATTTCATTCTTTTATAAAATATTTCGATTACTATAGCTTTATATTTTTTATTTATATGATGCTATTTTATAATATTTTTTATTTGTATATTGTTATTGATAATTATTTTGAGTTTTGAGAAATATTTAACATAATATAAACATTTTTTTATTATAAAATTATAATAAGTAAAAACAATTTTTACTATAAAATAATTGTATTTTTAAGAGTATCTTGTATCTTTTATGTATCTTTGATACTTGTATCTAGTATATTGTATCTTTTCTACAAACAAAATGTATCATGTACCTTGTATCAAGATACCCAAAATGAATGTATCATGAATCATGCATCAAGATGCTTTTTTTATAGTATCTTGCCCAACTCTGCCTACAGATATCTGTAGTATATACAGCCCATATAGACACCGTGCAGACTATGAAATAAGACGCGCCGTAGTGGAGAACTTGTGAACTAGTTGTTAGCAACAATTATGTGTACAAGTATACAAACTATGAATAAATACCGCTCTCATTCATATATTTCACATTATATATTAATTCTGTTTGCACTACCTATCGTCTTAAACACACAATATTACACTAATGAAAAGAGTGTTTATCGCCTACAGTGATATTATAATAAAAGATAAAGATAAAAAAGGCTGAGTTGCCACTAAAATAACTAAAATATAGATAAGAAAATTATAACATACCTACAATAAATTATCATTAAATAATAAATATCATAATAAATAAACACTTTATAACAGTATCTGTCACGTGGGTATAATAATATGTAGGTATTATTTATAATATATTATACCTATCATTGTTTAATATTATTTTTTACTAACATTTATATTTAAGTTTCAAGTATACATTTCAAAGCAGTCAACAATATTGCGCAGAAAAAAAATTAAAGTTACGGGTTTAATTTTGAAATATTTTTATATATCAGTTTTTCTAATATTTCTATAATAATTAATAAACATAGGGTAGTCTTATTCAAAATTCCATAATGGCTCAATAATTGTTCAATTTTTTTTTAACTGATATTATAATATTGGTCTATATTATAATTATAGATCTAAATTTAAGTTAGTCTGCGAAAATTTCAAATCTCTAGAAATAAAACCAGGATAAATATTTAATTAAAACAATATAACAGAATCCGTTATACATTTTATTTTTATTAATTTTCACATGAGTATTGCGCTATTATATAAACATAGCCTACCTAATTATGTATTATCACAGATATGTATAATAAACTAGATTGCTAACTTCCGGGTAAAAGTGAAGTCGCCACGGCGGCTATTTTTGTGTGCTGTGTATCATTATCAATGTATTATCACAGAATATTGTGATAATAAAACATTTCGAATTTATACCACGTAAAACCGCTGTATAATATATACTTGGAATCACTAATACACAGATATGTACCTAACTACCTATAATTATGTATTATACATATCTTTGCATGAAAATTAATGTTATAACTTATGTATACACGTGTAACATAAATATTGTTATTATTATTAATAGTAATAAAAATGTCCCAGTCTTGTTGTGACTTGTGTTGTTGGTTGTAAAAGTGTTGCGAGCACAGTAAAATATTGAAATCCAAAAAATAGTACAAGACAAAAATTACACAAAACTATATAGTTAACAATATATTATTTAATTTTAGTTAGTAATTCATAAGTTTTACATTATAATGTAATATTATTATTTTATTATATTAATAATGAATAAAGTTCATTGTTAATTCCTAAATACCTCAATAAATTATAAATATATATATATAGTTTTAAATGTATCAGAGAAGGAATTATTTCAAATATTAAATATAACTGGACAATTACCTTGACGATCTTCGATCTTTTGAGAATCATGTTGATCTCGAAACTTTGAACTTTCGGCATTCAACGATTTTCGACTTTCAAGGGGACGTAATAATAATATGCATTTGAATAATTTTATTTTGTCCATTATTCAAAGTTGAAATATCTAGATAAATAGCTACTTATAAGTAATAATATTGTACCTACCACAGTTTATTATACATATCATCTGATATCTATGTATTGTACACACATATTGATAATATAAAATGATACGATTCTAATTCCCACAAATATGGCGGACCAATGGTAACTTCAATCGTTCATCAGGGAAACATATCGCAGTCAGCAATGTAGTTTATTATACATATCTGTGTGTATTATTGTGTACATAAGATGACAATCCTATAATAATCAACATACACATTAAAGTACGAATTAGAGGGATTTTCGTGGATGTTTCATATACTTATTAGCGCGTATATTCATCACTACCAAGTAGTCTTCCTAGAGCGCTAATGGTCGATCTGCACGGTGTCTACCCATAGAATATGTCTACCTACCTTAATAACAGCTATACACATATTATAAATTTAGATCTAGGAATTTTGTTTGTATACATATAGTTGTATTGCTTTTGTATATACATTATTTAATTCTTTAAATTATTAAAAAGTCGAGGAAGTCGAGAAAGCAGATTGGAGTACGACCATAGGATTGTAAGACCTATTAATTTATAATATTCTATACATTTTTTTTTTATTTATTTAGTATGTAAAACTCGGTCGCAGAGAGCCACCTTGAATGTAAAAAAAAAAACCCCACACTTTACAACTGAAGATTTTTATAGATGGAAAATAACAAATATAATGTTGCCATGGTTGCTTTAAGTTACTGAAATAATATAATAATTATGGTAACATCATTAAATTAAAAGAATAATTTCTTGACAGTAAAAGTTTTGTATATTATTAGTTACCTACTCAAAATCGTTATTATAGAATGTAATGATTAATTTATTTGTTTATTGCTTTTAAATTTTAAATCCGAAAATTGATTTGAAAAATTTTCAAATCCACTACCAGTATCCTATTTGACGAGCGTAGATTCTTTACCCTTACTTTTCGCCTTTTTAATTATAACCAGCGCTCGAAATGGGAGGGGGGTACACAAGGGAACGAAGCACCTCTATTATTTTACAATATTTTGAGAGCACTCTTACTAATTATTATTTACAGTATACTAGTTTCATAGTTTGAGGGAAAGCTCATTTGTTGAAAGCCCGAGAGGTACCCCTTCTTTTATTTTTCCAATTCGAGCACTGATTATAACGTTATTAATTTATTACCCAAAAAAATGTTTGTGTAATTTAATTTAAATATAGAAATATATTAAATATGTAATATAATAATAGTGGCCGACCCCAAATAGTTGGGAGAGAAGGCGAAGGAGAAGAAGAAGAAGAATATAATAATAGTAATATTTACTTTATAAATTCATAGTTATTCTACTGCAAGATGCAACTCTGCGTGCTAAATAGTGAATGGTTGGGCGACTACTTAGATCAGATACTATCATAGACTTACTAGTATATTATGATCTAAAGGTGGCTATATAATATTGGTATATTATCATTTATAAGGTTTACTTTCGTGCCATGTATGCATATATTTTTTACAAAGTAAAGAATTATGAACATGAAATATAATATATATTTGTATATATTATATAAACATTGCAGGAAGTCAAACACAACAAGAACTTTTTATTAACTAATATTAAAATGGAATCATTTGTTTATACAGAAAGTAAGATTTCAGATTTGCAATAGTAAACAGAAACAGGACATAATATTTTATATATTATATAGTTCTATACAAGTTGTTCAAGTCAATTTCTATATGGTATAGGTTATAATGTATATATCGTACTTATCTATATTGAATACATATTATATTGTATACATAGGTATACAATATAGTAAAAATGACTTGGAGAAAATTAATATTATATTACTTATGTGGGACGTGCGCATTATTTACGAATAATTTAATATACACAATGTGATAAGATGTGGTTTATCACGTACCACTGTATATCATATTAAATAGGCGGGAAAATAGATTACAGTTGCTAAGTATAGATAATTTTAAGTGCCCGTGTTATATCAATAATATTATAATATATTGTACAGACATGGGACCATGTCGAAATACCGATAATAATATGGTAAATTGACAAATTCTCGACTACCGGGTAAAAACCTACCCACAAAGGTGCTTAGCACACGGCACCGGGCACACAGGGTTGGTTTCGAAATTTTATTGATATCGACAAATAATAAAACGTAATGTCAGCACTGCGCACCTGTAATATATTACAATATTATTATTTTATACACTGATGTGTATTTTTTTCGCTCGCTAACCGACAACGGTGCGGTGACGACCAAACGAAATTTTGATTTACGAGCTAAAACTGACTTGGTCCGGACGACCACCCGGGATACCTGTTGATGTCCATGTACGCGTCGCGCTTAATCTTATACATGTGTTAGAAACGTTTTTACGGGCCCTTGTCCTTAACGTACACGCGCCTGTCCATTTCCAACTGATATTTCATCTATCTAGGCACATCGCTTTTATAATATACTCGTATAATATTATATTCAATTAGTAATAAATGATAATATAACTAATTAGTTATTGTTGTACATCACAAAATGCAAAAATAGTATCTATTAGGTAGGTAATTAACTATCATGTTGTTAACTTACATACGTAAAACGAAAGGGCCAATAAAGGCGTCACTTCTGCTGTGAAAAATGTACTCGCTGTTATTAGAGAAATCGGATATTGGTTGTCAGGCACTGAACACTGCCTGCAATATGTTTGCATAAATAAATAGTAATGGTAATATTTTTAAGTGGTTTATACGATATAATATCTTAATTTCATCTTGTAACAGTGAATATGGTCGAACCGGTGATCAATTTGTCCGACTTTTCGAAAGTAAACAAATACTTTCGATCCCGGTTCAAATAATTTATATATTCAGAAGTGTTGAATATAGTTGCTTGACCATCAAATATTCTGTTTCTATTTCAGCCATCCTATTTCGGAAAATATTAATAAATCATTGGAATCTGATTATGTCAGTAACAGCCTGTCCTTGTATTTTTGTACGTTATTTTTCACTTTGATTTAATTTTCACCATTAAAGATTTTTGTAGGATTTGATTTAAAAATATAATAATAGGATGTCTAAAGAATGAAAATTATTTGTAAAATTTAATTTAAATGCAATTTTTATTTAGTATTTATATACACGTATGTATATCAAATAACTAAAATTGTTTTGGTGTTTGCTTCTGCTAGTGTGAGTGAAATAGACGAGGGATTTATAATCATTTTGCTCCTAGGCTAGCGAAATTTTTTTTTTCTAGATATCGATTGTTAGTCAAGAGTTGGGAAAGTCGATAGGATGTTTGATGTAATTTTGGGTGATTGCTGTTAGTTTGCTGATTTCAGAAATGTGGTTGTGAGGGGAATAGATTGTTTGGAACTTGACAGAGTTAGTTAGTTGTTGAATGTGCTCCTTAATTGGAATAATATTGGTGGAGTGACGAATGGCTATGTTGTTCATGAACCATGGTTGGCCGGAGATTTGACGGAGAGTAGTGGATTGGAACCTTTCAAGCTTGGACCAGCTTTTTGCCAGAGCTGTTGGAGTCCCAGATGGGAGAAATGTATGTGGCGATAGGACGAATGTAAGTCTTATATATGAAGCGTTTGGTGTTAATTGAGAGATTGGGGCTGGATAGCATAGAGTATAGCAATGAGTGTTTAACCGCTTTGGCTTTGTTGGCTATTATGTTGATATGTTTGGAAAAGTTCAGCTTCTTATCAACGTCAACTCCGAGATACTTCATAGAGGGAGACCACTTGATACTAATGTTTTTGACTTTGGGTCAAAGGGAAGTGACAGTGGATTTGTGTGAGAACATTAGCGTTGTAGTTTTGAATGGGTTGACCGTGATTCTCCAGTCATGGAGCCATTCTTCAGTGATGTTAAGGTGTAATTGAAGTTTTTTGGTGGTAGCATTATTGGTTATGCTGGAGGCGTAGAATTTGCAAAGAGTGCCGTTTTTCATTTCGGGTAAGCTACGATATGGAGCAAGACATGAGCCTTGGGGAACACCTGCGAGTATTTGGCGAGGGGTGGATAATTTTGATATGGAAGCTTCTGTCGGTGAGAAAGGAATTTAGAATGGTGATAAGGTTGTTGGGCATTTTGAGGTCTATCAGCTTACTGATGAGGCCATCGTACCAGACCATATTGAAGGCTTTTTCCACATCAAACAGGATAGCGGCAGTGTTTTTTCTTTTGTTAAAGTTTAGTGAGATGTCATCGATTAGTCTGAGAAGTTGAGTGGTAGTACTGTGGGAACTTTTGAAATCATGTTTATCTGAATAAATTTTGAAGATAGTGTGGATTTTGAGCCTGGTAAGCAAAAGTTTCTCCAGAACTTTGGACATGGTGTTCAGCAAAGAAATCGGACGACGATTGACTGGATTAGATACATTCTTGCCGGACTTAGAGATGGTGATGACGGTAGCGTGTTTCCATGGTAGTGGAAAGTAGTTAAGTCTTTTACAGCAGTTGAATATCCGGTATAGATGAGTGCTTGTTTTGCGTCCACTATATTTGAGAGTACTGTTGCTGATGCCGTCAGGTCCAGGAGCACGACGACTTGGGAGCGATTTGACTATGTTCCAAACTTCACCAGGAGTAAAGAATGAAGTGAAGATGAATGGAAGTGAGCGCTGGTGGATCAGTTTGACGTGAACCATGGCGTCAGTGTTTACATTGCTCGGAGCGGAACGAAATTGGGCTTCCAATGAGTCGGCTAAGAGAGCGACTTTTTGTTCAAGGTCGAGGATAAAATTGCCTACCGCGTCCCTAAATGGACGTGATGGTGGAGGTTTCCGTAGCAATGCTCTGTCGGGTCTGTAGAAACGTGTCCATGCGTTGGCGCCTTCGTTCGGAGAACCGAAGAGATTACTGATTATTTCGGTGTTTAGCCAAAAGCTCTTTGACTATGGTGTTTTGACGGTTTAGAGACGTTTTCACGTCTAGGGATTTCTGGTTCTCTGTCAGCAAGATCTTAGGCAGCGTCGATGGTGTCTAATAGCTGCATCGATGGAGCTGGTGGATGAGCCACTGTAGTTGAAGGACGACTGGAGTTTGGTCTGAAGAGAGGTTTGATGATAAGTTTTTGTTGTGATAGTGGATGTTGTTGGTTTTGATAATGGCAATGTTTAGTATGCCTGGGCTGTGGTTGGAGTTGTTCGGGTAGAGGGTTGGAGTTTTCGGAGCAGTTACGACTAAATCGTTTTTGGAATTTATGAAGTGAGCTAGAACATTGCCAGTCACGTTGGGTCTGCGGCAGAGCCATGACTGGCGCTTGCAGTTTAGGTCACCCGCTATGATGGTGTTGTAAGAAGTATCTAGTAGGGCAGTAAGATTTGATGGGAGAAGGAAATTGACCGGTCTTTTGTAGGCGGTGACGAGACGGAGAACGGTGTTATTCACTTGTATGTGCACGGTAGTATGCTCTAAGGATATAGTTTATACAGCAATAGTGTGATGTATATACCTTTTGTGTACGAGGATAGCGGTGCCACTTCTTGCCCAATGGCTGGGAACTTAAGAACGATTTGAGGTGTAGATGAAGTAATTGGGAATGTTGATAGATCGTTGGCCAGTGAGATGGGTCTCATTGAGTAGTAATATGTCGATTTTTTGTTGTTGAACGAAGTCTATGAGCTCAAGGCGTTTCCTAGTAACGCCTTGGTAATTCCAAAATAATATGCGTATGTTAAACATGTTGATAATTGATTAGTAGTTGTGGGCAGAATGGTCAGCAAAGAAATGAGGGCGTCTTTTACCTTCATCTTGTTGGATGCAAGATTGAAGATGATTGTTGTGAGCTAAGTAACTATGAATTCAGTTTCGGTGGCCGTTAATTAACTATTGTTGATGGTTTTGGAAGCATATGTGCTAAAGTTGGCTAAAACGGATGGGATTGTGACCGGCTAGCACATGAGAATAGCAAGAAATGAACAGTCAGATAGAGGAGGTGGCCCTTGAGTTACTGTTTTTGAGGTATTAGGTCGGACAGGGCGTCTTTTATCCTTTTCTTGAGACAGCAAAGGACAGTTCTTGTAGTTGGCAGTATCGGCACCGAAGCAGTTGGGGCACTTAGGTAGTTCCTCGCGGGACTTTGGATAGTCCTTGGCTAGATGACTTTCAGCACATTTAATACACCTAGGTGCAACCCCGCAGTGCAGACTGGAATAACCAAACCTCTGACAAGAGAAGCATTGAACAAGGTTAATAAATTTGAAAGTTTCAATTTTGATGACCATGTAGATAAGGTGTTTTTATTCTAGATTTGTTTGCTAGAAGGAGTGGTGGCAAGAATGACCATGTAGAAGGGAAATTTGCGTGATGCATTTCTGAATTGACGTACTGTGATTACGTTGTATCCTTTTAGTTTGAATCTTCGGAGACCTCGAGTTTAGTAATATCGGAGAGTAGCCCATGGATAACAATTTTAATTGTCCTTTCCGTAGGAGAAGGAATAGTGTGAAATTCAGTGTTGGTTTTATGCAGGTATTTTCGCACGATTCTAAACAGATCAGAATCGACGCACTGGGATTTTATGGTACTGTTGGCGCAGGACTTGGCTTGTATGCTATCGTCCAGAACAGTGGACATAAGTTTCACAGCGACTTTACACCTGGCGGTGCCTGGAAGAAAAATAAGTGGAACCTTGAGAGTAGGTGGAAGAGATTTCATAGATGCATTGTCTTCGACGTCCATGGATGAGTATGAGGCATTATCATTTTCCTGTGTTGCGAATTCGTCCATTTCGGTGTGGGTTGGAGACGCTGTGTTTGTAATAGTAGCTCTTCTGCGTTGGTCTCGGCGTTTTTTTGACTTCGTAGAAGCACTATCTGGGAGGTTAAGGGACCGTTTGTCTGCTAACGGAAAGCGATTGCAGGTTTTTGGGGGAGAGAGAGAGAGAGAGAGCAAAATGGAGGTATCATGTTTTGGAAAGTAGGTGCTGGGAGGTTGGTGGATGACCGCGCGAGTCTGCCCGGGAAGGTCTCGCTACAGCCGCACAAGCGCTACTTACAAAGGCTAAGGGCCTGCTGTAAAAACGATGTAGTTGGTCTGAAGACAACGATGCAATTTTTGTGTTTGACTGACGGCTCAGTGTCACGACGGCATGGCAATTTGATGACAGTCTTGGAAGGAGGTGTTCAGGTGCACGGTGGTCAAAGTAGGTTTTGTCTTGTTGGCGACACTGAACGGAAAATACTGGAAAAAGAATAAAAAATTATAATGAAAACAAATTTTAAACATTTTAAATTTAAAAAATTTAAAAAATTTAAAAATTAAAAAAAAAAATAAAAATTAAATTAAAAATAAAATATAAAAATAAAAATAAGTTACATATTACAGTTTCGTAATTTACTTATAAGCTTTAAAAGATTACTGAAACGCATTCGAAATCTGTGATTACATGATTTACTAGGTTAGTAGTTTTTCTAATAAAATATAAGTAGTTTTCAACTAACCTTCTAAGTAATTTATATACACTATACATTTCTACTAAGTTTTTAACGAACATCAAACGACGGGACATTAGTTGTGTGTATCGCTCTTGATAGCAAGAATACACAAATTATTTTGCCACAACACAATAGCCTTTCTAAAATTTATTCAAGAGGATTTATTTATTTTACTGAATATATTTATAGTTGAAATTTTAAAATAGTAGGTACATATATAATAGGGATTCAACCAATTTTCGATTCTAAGTGAAGCCAAAAATGTTTAACCTAATGTGTTTTAATTATATATGTACCTATACATTTTTCCGCGTAGAATTAGTTAGGCAGGTGTTTTGGAGGAAAAAGCTTTTTTGATAACAAATTAGTTCTAGTTGGTATTTTAAAGAGGTAATTTTAGATTCTGAGCCTAGTGAAGAAGCTATTCATTTTACAATAAATTTATTTTTATTTGGGGAACAATTTATAGACCAAAATGAGCCGAGTAGGAGTTTTGGCGATTGTATGTTAACGATAGTAAATTGGTTGTAGTTGGTACTTTTGAGAAGTAATTTTTTTTACTTTTCCAGTACCTACTTTACTGAAGCGTTATGATAATAACTACATTTTATACGGTGCAGTATGCAGTATTGTATAAATTCAAGAAAAATAACCAATAAATTGTTGTTATGGTAACTAGTATATTATATTAAACTTCTAATATGTTACTTGCAATATGTTAACAATTTTTCGGTAATTTTTCAATTTCCCTAGTAGTTTTCTTAAGCGTACAGAAAAACTACCTTTTATGTTATGTACCTATGACTTATATATATTATATATAGTAAACAATATATATATAGGTATATAATATATATATTATATATATTATTATTATATATATTATATTATATTATATTATATTATATTATATATAATATATACCTATATATTTTTTTTTTAAGTTATTTTGCCTCTAGGACTATGCCGTCTTACAACCGATTCTTCAGTTGTCCATCAACCAAAACTTCCAATTTTGTCCATCTCCTAACTTATATAACCTTCTTAACTGATCTTCCCATCTCATTTTTGGTCTTTCCAACAATCTATTCTGAATCGGGTTCTGTTCCAGTATCGCTCGTAGTAGTGGATTTTGGTATCTCCATGCATGTCCAGCCCATCGCAGTCTTCCCGTTTTGATGGTTTCTAAAATATTATTTTCTTTATAAATTATCTCTAGCTCTCTGTTTTTCCTTCGTTTCCACTCTGTGGTTATGTTGTCCTTTGTTATTCCAAAGATCTTTTACAATATTTTTCTTTGCAATGATTTATCATAATTGATAGAATTCATTATCCATCGACTATATTACTATATCATTGATGTTATTAGGTATATTTCATCACCACCTCATTACAAAACAAAACCATGAAAATTCTAATCAAATATTACTTTTATAAAATTAAAATAAATCATAAATATGTAATTTTTGGTAAAGTACTTTTCAAGGTTAAAATGTTAAAACTCGATCAATACATTAATATGATTGTTTTAATGTACCTATACCGATATAAATATTTAATATGTTTAACTAATTATTATTGAATTTGAGTATTTATGACGTTTTATAACGACAATTATGTAAAATATGTTTTTTTATATATCTACTACTATACTAGAATATTAGGTAATACCTATTATATTTTTATTTAATTTTTAAATCCTTTATCAATTATATAATTATATCTGTATCCTGTATGTTATATGTACTATATGTTATATTTTTAGTGCTTACTTATTATTATTTATTTCTCCTTTCGCTTATGTTACTCTTATTATAAAAACTAACTTATAATATAGTAAATATCAAATAAACTTGAGAACGTGTGATTGTTAAAATGTACATTATTATAAACCTAAATCATAATAATAATAAACTTTTAACTACATACTATGTATATTATACCCTATTTTAATTAAATGTTAGTTTTTGCCTTTTGGTTAGCGTAGTTGTGGAAATATACGTATACGCAGTTAAAAGTGTATTTATTTTGTGATTTGAGTTTATAATCATTTATAATGAATAAATAATTTTAATTTTAATATTTATTTAGAATGCGAGTTCAGAGATTTTGAGGGCAAAATTAAATATTGTGCCTTACGGCAATATACCTACGCGTACCGTATATGCATACGTGTTTCACAATAAGTCATGACCCAATGAAAGCTTCATTATTCTAAAATGGTATTTAGTGGGTACCTATATACATAGAAAGGTGAATGGAAAAATAATAGGTAATATTACATTTATATAAAATACTTCGACTGAACATTAAAAGTTGAACGAACAAAATGCAGCCAAATAGTATTGAACATAATATAGGTACTTATAATAAGTAATATACCATGTGCCTATCTTTCACCTGCCTGAGTGTAAGCATAAAACTATAAAGAAAAATTTAAAGATAATACCTAATGTCATAAAATACCTAAAATCATAATTTATTAGGTACTTAAAAAACGAACTTGATTTAAATCAAAATTTAAAAATTTAAATATGACAAGTTTGTTCAGATATCCACGAATGTGGTGTGATTGTCGTAAAAGAAATCAACAATTGTAGCAAATATAAATTTAATGTTTTTTTAATAATTAATTACCTTATTCATTTAGTTTCATTACGCAATATATTATATAATTTATATATATTGAATAATATGTATTTTGTCTCGTGATCTGTATAAACAATTATATATATATTTGTTTATTAAATATATTCTTAGCTTACAAAATTTCATAAGGGGTTTCGTTTTTAAAACTTACACAAAACCGTGAAACATTAATAAATTTTATAGTTTTTTTTATGTTTCTATTATTTAGGTAATCAAAAACTAAAAATTGTGTATTAATATAGTATGTGTATTTAATAAAACGTGTATAAATATTTTTAAAAATGTATAAAATAATCGTAAAAAAACGTAGAGGAGGTCCACGCCCGATAGATCCCCTCTCCAATCTCATCTGGATACATGCTGGGAAAACTTCCCTGACCTATATATAACAATAATAAATTAATTCCGAAAATAATACCTACTTTAAAATATACCTAAGTCCGGTCTGACATTTGATTCGTTTACACCACGGTTTAAGATATTTTAAACCGTTTTCAGTGGGATACGATAGATCAATCGCCCTCCCCAAGCATTTTTTCTACTAACTATTATTTATATTATATAAACAAATTGAAATATTTACTTTTTTTAGAAACCGTTAGAACCAAGCTCTACATTTTCAAAGCCTACATGCGCCCCATACTAACATACGCCTCCCCCGCATGGGCTTCTAATATTTCCAACATAAACTGGTCCCGCATAGAAGCCGTCCAAAATAAAACTTTCCGCCAGATCACCGACCTGCCATTCTTCGTTAGCAATCACTCCATCAGCAAGTCCACCAACATCCCGTCCATTCGCGATTTCATAAATGCCACCTCCACTAAACTCCAACTCTCGATCTCTTCGTCCCACTTCCCACACATAAAATCGATCTCCACCCGCCCCGGCCTACTCAACGGCCGTAAAAGAAACCGTCCTCTTAAATTCTAAAATTTCAAACATCATAAATTCACCCCCTCATCACGTCTCAACTCCCTAAAACATCCGACCCTCTGGAAGAAGCTCAAGCTTGAGACAGAGTACCCCCCAACAAAGCAAGAGTTCATTCAATTCTGTGATGATAGCTTGAAAATATATGCTTGATATATGTAACTAATGAGAGGTGGAAAACATTATTACAATATTACAGAGATGTGCGTATCAGAATATTGCTGACACACCTATCTATTTTGTCATGGATAAATTTACACATTTCAAACCAGAGACTGGAACCGAAACGAAAAAAACCGGTTCTAGTACCGGAACCGTTGAAAATTTTGGGAACCAGAACCAAACCAATACCTTTATTTTTTTAAATAAAGAACAGGAACCCATGAATAATAAAGGTTCTTCCTTATCGGTTCCAAAATATAATTTTCATATAGAATGATCTATATAATAGTTACTCATCTTGCGATTTTATTGTAATTTATAATTCAATCTATTATTATAATAATTCTAATGTATACCAATCGGCGTTTTCGTAGTATGCGTATTTATTTTTTTATGTAGCCCACGACTATCATTAATATATATATACCTAATGAATTTTAAGACAATTGCATACCTACCTACCGTTTGGCAGCCACCAAAATTTCCAGGGCGTATCTAATTATTAGTAGGTTCTACATTTCTACATAGGCATTTTAAAATCCAGAGAAAAATGTAAAATTACTTGAAATTAATTTTAAAAAGTTGAAATAATTCCTTAAAAATTACAAATAAGCAAAAAAAAAAGTCATCAATTTTTTTCGTTAGAATACTTCCCAAAAACGCAAATATGCTCATCAACTATTATTATATTATTATTACTATTATATTATATTTATGTGTATTATAGACTTTCAAATATTTTACGCCAGCCAAAATATTATATTTATTATTTTATTTGAAGCTGATGAGAACCGGAACTACATATTTTTTTTTAACATGACCGGTACCGAATCAAAACTATTATATTTGTACACTAAAAACTGGAACCAAAACCAGTACCAATGAAATCAAAAGGTTCCAGTCCCTATTCAAACCAATATTTTATTGATATACTTACGAATTAAATGTTTTATAAAATAGACAATACAGTTCATATAATATATGCTTTTGAATCCTTATATAATATACACTTTATCATTTATGCATGAAGATTGATTAAATTATACTTATTAAAGGTCCTAAAAGTTGTAAAAAAAAAAGCCATAATCAATAAAATTCAAAATTAGCCAAAAGAAAACGTCTGGACTCTAATAAACGTATCTACTATCTATATTTATATATACTATATAGTCGTATATTAATTGGTCTAGATAAAAAATACCCATCACAATATGGATAACGTATACGTATACAATATAACATATATATATATATATATATACTATGTATAATACATAAAATAAAATAAAATATGATTGACGTCGAGTACGTTTCATTCCTATATATACAGATTACAGACGCAGCTGATTGCAGCCGTGTGAACTTTCGTTTGGGTCCCTATACCGACTACAACGACGTTACATACACACATACACACACATACACACATACATAATATATTATGTATGTTGCGTGTATTTTAATAATAAATACACACACACACACATACACACGTGTGTGTGTAAATTATAATGGGCGCTCACGAGTGGCGACGGGTCAAATTTGAATTTTATTGCCGAAGGCGGGTACATATAGCCGCGGTGGCTGTAGCAGGTGACAATATATATATAATAATATAATATAATGAAATAACATAATGGGCACTCGAAATGACGTCCGAAAATCACCTCTATATTATGCATTGGTATATACCACTACCGCGGTGGTCTCCGACGGTTTTCTCTCTTCGCCACGTACCTATATATATATATACTGCACAGTGCACATACAACACATCATATTATTATTATTATTATTATTATGTACACGGTGAAATTCCACAGGGGATCAAGGTGGTTCGTTGGCGAGGAGACGACCGCGCGACGTGTTATTTTCGCCCTCGTCAGCTCATTGTCGTCGACGGATTTTTTTAACGAAAATCACCATAGTGCTATGTAAACGTTTAACCGTACCCGTATAACATACAGGACCCTTTTTCGAATGTTATAACAATAATCGCACGCCCGTTAGTTTTGCGGTCGTCTTCCATATATCAAAAACTCGTCATATATATATTATATATACCTATATGTACAGTTTGTGTGCAGTGCGTCTGCAGCCGAGTATATATATATACATGGAAACGCGTATTTTATATATATATATTACGATGCTTCTGAACCGAATAAAATGTAATCCATCCCGTCTGTATGTGAATACTTTGTACACATAAACTAATACGTGAGCAATTGTACATACCCTAAAAAAAAAAGGCCACATGCGACGAATTTAATACTAATAATACGTTGGTACATATTGCGTACGCAGAGCTTACCGAGTGGTTACACAATAATATAATAACATTTAGTAATCATATATACGAGACTTTTTTTTGGGGGGGGGGGGGCATAAGCAATTTTTTTCGTTTACTCCTCCCTAAAAAAATCTGACTATGCACAACGTAAAAATGCATCTTAGTTTTGTATTATCTCTATAATCATAAATAGAGAACGAATATTTAGATTTTCGTATATGATGCTAATTATACACTAAGTAATAAAACCTTGAAATATTTTCTTTATATTCTTTTAAAACAAAATATTCTCTATAAAACAAACCAAATTCGGGAAAAATTTGAGTGAAATTTTTCCCAAAAATTGAGAAATTTTTATTAATATTTTAACATTAATAAATCTTAATATTTTTATTTTATATAATAATAGAATATGTAATGAAAAACGAAAAATAAGCAATAAAAACAAAAGTCGTCAAGATACAAAATTTAATGGTGGAAGTTGATTCATAGTCCCTTTACATCGATAGTGTATTATTATTACTTTAAATTTGAGAATAAATACAAATCATTGTATTCAAAAGACGATACTGAGCATACCTTCATGTATAATTATAATAATAATAATAATAAACAAAACCGTTAATTATGACAACTTTATTTTGTTATTCCCCCTACATTTTATAAAATATTCCTGTTAGAAAAGGTACTTAGTTTTTCCTTACGATAAACCGAAAAATAATCTTCGAAGTACTAATTATAATCAATTTGCTTTTAAAAACTTTTTTATTCTAAAACACCTCAATACGACTCCTTTAACTTTAAAAATTGCATACAGACATAAAAAAAAACACTTATTAAAATTATTAAATTCATTGCTTCGTCAGAGTCTAAAAAGTCGTTTATGTAGATTTATTGTACATATAATATATTATATCTGTCATAAACCCCAAAATACAAAACATATTAGGTAGTCAATTCATAGCATTCAGAGCAGAGAGACAAATCTCTTAATTTTACAATAATACGAGTATATGTAATATGTATAATGTATATAATATTATATAATTTAAAGGATATGTATATGTAAATGAAAACTATATCTACTCAAAATTGTAGTTACAAATAATAAAAAAATGTAATACCAAAAATTTAAAATGTACACCAAATATTTACTGTAACATAATATTGACGAAATAAAATTTAAATTATTTTACTAATTTCGGTACCTAATTAACAATAAAATTGAAAAAAAAGTAAAAGTACCGAAAATAATGGAAAACTATTAGATATATAAAAGAAAAAAATACTACCAACATTTCTCAGAATTGTTTTTTCAAAAAGGTATTTCATACTACAGTCCTAAACTCCTAATAGATTCAATATCAGATATTACTACAAATCACAAATGTAAACAAAATAATGAAAAATTAAAAATTAATTTCCAAAATATCAATGGAGACATGGCCCTTTTAAATTTTACCAAAGAGATCAGCCGCCCTCTCTCACTCTACCCAGTTTATGCTTGGCACTTAGTGATGGGCAAATTCGATCTTGGTCTTGCAAAAATGTAAGATCAAGACCAAAACCAAGATTGTACTATTACATAGCAAGACTGAAATAATAATCTTATACAAGACCAAGACCAAGATTTGACTGCAAGACTCTTGCAAGTCTTGCTTTAAAATAAAATAAAAATTAATGAATTAAATATATTATTTATTATATTTTTTTTTCTCGGTACCTATAAGTACACTATATACAATTCCACACCGAATCTCCAGATTTCTCGTAATATAATCATCAATATCCTAATGTAATATTTTCGGAAAATATTATTGTCTATGGATTATATAGGACATGGATAAACATAAAAAATTTCCTAATAATTCTCGAAAGTTCGGTATTATCGAAAACAGTCAACTACACAAGTACACAGGGACCTATATTTTTTTTTTTCTGATCTATATCGTTGACTTTCACCATCGTGTACAGTGATTGTTGTGTCATGATTTAATAATAAATAATAATAAATTAATAAATGTAATTTGTTTTGATGATGGAAACTGATTCAAATGGGAGTAAAAACATTTACAATACCTACAATAATAATAAGTAGCTAAAATAAATTAGTTTTCATTGTCTGCAAAAGCAGATATATTTTATTATATACGTACCATAGTGGATACAAAGGTCCTGGACGGGAGGGGCAATTAATTAGTAATAAGCAAAAAAAAATCATCAACCTATTTTTTTATGACGTTTCCCTAACAGCACAAAGTACCTCCCAAAACGTTTCACAATTTATGAACTCACGCTTAACTGAACGAGCTACTCTCCAGTGGTACAAACGTAATCAGAATTGTAGGTACATAAATGCACGAGTAATGGAATACGATTACAGGCGCGGTTAAGGAGGAGAAACTTTTTGAATCGTCGCAGCACATTCAATAACATCCATAACGGGTTTCGAACTGATGGCAAAATGTATTATACACTAAGATATATAACATACTGAAAGTCACTTTTTTGGGTAGTCCAAAATCGAATTTTGGATTAGGTACCTACTCATAAATCAAGAGAAAGTGGAACAAGCGTCTTGCGGTTTTGTGTATCCTCCCTGTTGTATAAAGCCTCTGTACTTAGGTACCCATTAGGGAGTCAGGGGAAGGACATGGCCTCCTTTGGAAAAAAAAACAAAAAAAGTGACTTTTAGACATTTTTATATACTAGAGTGTGATACAAACTTCTACATCAGTCCGAGTCCGATCCTATGAGCGCACATTCCCCTATCTTCTTCCACAGCCAGTTTCGCCCAAAAGGTCGATTATAAATAGATCTAATCAATTTGTTATTTTTCAGCTCAAAATTTGTAGATCCCGAGGTGTACCGAAAAAGTACCTCCCGGGATCTGCCTATTATGAGCTGAATAATCATAAATTGATAGGAAGGTCTAGATAGTGCCCAACAGGAACCATTTACCATAACCCGACCGGTTTGTGCTATTAGAGTTTACTCTAATTTTTTGTAAACGGGGGGGGGGAATTACCCCATTGTCTCCGCTATATCCATTCTTGTATACGTAAATAAATTATTTATCCTTATCTATAAATTTGGTTAAAAAAAAGCAAGACTGCAAGGATTTGTAAGACCAAGACCAAGATTTATTCAACAAAACCAAGACCAAGACCAAGACTGACTTCTATTGAGTCAACAAGACCAAAACCAATACCAAAATTGAGTCAACAAGACCAAGACCAAAACTGAGTTAACAAGACCAAGACTGCCAATTTCTTAGCTTTGGTCTTGCTTTATACATCACTACAGTGGCACCACTACAGTAATGAATATAATGTAAATTTTAAAATATGCTATCCGGAACGGTATTATCGAGTAGGTATATATATATATATATATATATAGATATATCTACCTATATAAGTTGGATCAAAAAAGTAAAATCATACACTTTATGACTTATTTTATATGAAAAATAAAAATACATATTGTGCTTAATACACAAAATACTTGATCATTTTCGAAAAAAGACAATTGGTTCGTACTTCTTATCAATAAATGTCAACTACTGTCTATAGTTAGTAAATAGGCTGGAATATATTATACAAAATATATCACTTTGTATAGTTTTAATACAAATCACACATAAATTATGTAAATACTTGAAATACAAAAAACAAGAAAAACTTAATTCAAAAATACTTTAATATTTTTTTAAATTTCATTAGTAACTTCGTAACTGGTATGGTAACTGGTAAGTAACTACTTACTAAATATAGGGTAAAAATTATTTAGTAATCACGAATATATTGAAATGTATTGGCACCTAAGTAAGTAAAGTCATTAAATCAGTAAACGATTTTATCACAGAAAGTATAAAAACGATGATTGAAGGAGCTAACAAAAATTGTATTACCTATCATTTTACAAATTAAACCCATTAATAATATGATAAATTATAAGCTCTTACAGAATATATGTTTTGAGAACTTTCACATTTTGATTTTTATAATTCGACTAAAGAACTTTTTCGAGTAATAAACATTACTTTTTAACAATTTAAGGGTAGTGGCGGCGGAGTGAAGAAATACTGTAATAACGCATTATAGATATTGTTGAAAATTAATTTATAGTTGATGTTTATTTTAAATTTGAATTTGAATAAGTATTTTGCAATACATAACGAAAAAATACAATTTAATGCATATTTTAATTATCAAATAAAAAAAAAAAATACTTTTTAACTATACGCCTACTCTATAACACAATTAATATTGATCGAAGTTTATAAATTATATTAGTATTAGTATTGTAGCGTTTTAACCTCATTAAATATTAAATAAATGAATAATTTAATATAATCATATTTTTGGTTTACACATCACATACAATATCATTTTCTTAACAATTACTGTCGACTAAATTATATACGGTTGTTAGTTTTTCTTGTTTTACTAATCATTTTACACAGCCCATTAACCCCAAAAAATAACAACAATCTATTTGAAAAACGATTTATTAAATTATTAATCAAAACAATATCGTTAATGTCTATATATATAGTAGACGCATTGAATATTTTAATTCAATTTATTATCAAATATCATGAAACGTATTAACGTTGAATTTATAAATGATTGACAACAAAGAAACCGCTTGCATACAATAGATCTACCACATATTGCACTTGTCAACTTTTTTTTCTGAGCGGCTTATAACATTGGGTGATGTCCAAATAAACGTTATATTAGTGGCCAAAATACACTTTTGACAAATAGTTAAAAATCAAAATTGTACAATTGAACTTCAGAGTTAAGAAATATATTTTTTCTAAAAATATATTTCTTAAAAATTAATATTTAATATTTTAAATATTTAAATTTATAATATTTATTTTAATTTTAATATTTTTAATATCTAAAATTAAAATTACAAACCACACTTCCAATTATTTAAAGTTAAGAAATATCATCTAAAAAGTAGGTACTTATAAAAGTGCATAAAATATGAGTATATATTAACATAATGTATAGAAATTATTGAAATTAACTTCTATATAAATTGTATTATTATTCTAAAAAAGTACATATATATTTAAATAGATAAGTATAAACTATATATTAAGATTATTAGAACGAATTAACTGCAGTCAAAAAGAATTTGAAATCATATTGTAATTTGTCATTCAAAATTATATTATAGAAAACTTCTAAGTGGTACATTACTATAAATTAATAATATGTAATAATTAACCATGATTTTCTATCGGTGTATAACCATAGGATAAACTCAAATATATAAATAAACATGTTTTTTCTTTTGATTGTTAATATTATAATTTGTGAATAGGTTCTATATACAAAATAAACACACGTAAACTACATAATCATTTAAAAATCTAATTAGTATAGAAAAATCCATAGTAATATGATATACAATTTTTTTTCCATTTTCAATTTAGAAGTGAACATCAAACAAAAATATTTGTTGTATTTTAAAACGACCAGAAACAAACGTGCGTTAACACGCGACCGTCGCGCGTTACGGTCTTTGAAAATGTTAATATTAATCTATATAATTTTCCCTTTCCATCGTAGTGACACCGAACGTTATCTTTGTTTGAGGATTGACCATAATTTAAGATAATATTATCTCATTGATTATCTATCTTATATGAATATATAATCTTAACTCGTAGTATTGGTCACGATTTTAACCATATATATACATATTATTTTTATTGCCCAATTTACATTTTATTTTTTAATATACATTTATAAATTAATTTATTTAACATAAATTTACTGCACTTAATGTTTAATTTTGTTTTAATTTTTTAAACTTATTCTGTGATCGACGTGCATACGAGAAAAATGAGTCTTCGCAAAATCACAACTCGGAGCTATGACTTACAGACAAGAATATTATTTTTAAATTTCATAATCACAACCGGAAAAATGTAATTATTTTATTTCATAACAGATTTACAGGTTAATACATTTACATAGTATATATGTATGTAAAGTATTATAAATACCCAGACAATATATAGTAATTATTTAGTAATCGTTTATGGAAAGCTGCAATAATAACTGCAGTAATTTTTTACGCTTGATAAATTAATGAAGATGATTTATCATTGATAAAATGTATTTTTAGAATAATCTAAAATGATATCGTAAATTATACTATATAGGTACATTTGACGATAAACTTTTCAAAATAACTTAAATTCATTTTATCAGTTAAATATAATTACGCGTTTTTTTTTTTTTTTTTTGCGCTTTGGGTTAGCGGTTTTGTCTTCAAACTTAACTACGTAAATATAATGCTAATTTCGACGTATAGCAGCCTTAAAGCCCTTCAAAGTCAACCGGGTGAATAGTTTTAAAGTCGGTTTTATGCATGAGGGAGAATAATATAGTGAAAAGTTTTATTCAAATTTCTTCGTGATTTGAATAAAACGACGGTTTTGTAATATATTTATCAGATACTGATTTCGAATACAAATCGCAACGACGTTGAATACATTGACGGAAATATACGGCCCCTAAACCCGAAAAAAAAGCACGACTTTCGTTCTAGTGGTAAAACCATATACTCGTTTTACAATAATATTAACGAGTCTTAACAAATGGAATATATGAAAATATTTATTTTCACCGAAGAATTCATTATTTATGTTCAGAAAAATTTTATTTCGTCCATTTCTATACCGTGTGAGCCATATATACCTAATATATTTTGGTTATTCAAATAAAGTTATAGACAATTATAACAAATAATAAAGATACCTAATCTAAAAAATACTAAAGTATAACATAACAGTTTTATTATATTATATTTTTATTTATGATATATTATCGTAAACATACTCTTGACAAATATTCGAAAAACATAATCTATATCCTATATTTATTATATATATTATACCAAATAAATAAATAAATATGTATAATACATATATAATATACGGGGCGTGTATACACACTTTTCAATTTAGCCAAACTTTTTTTATTTGATACACGGGTATACGATCGTATACTTATTATTATTTACGGTCTACTGACAAATTCACAGTACCTCCTCATTTAAAGAAAAAGTTTAGTTTTATTTTTTTATCATTACCTGATAAGTGATATACTTATAAAAAACGAGAATTAATAACCTGGTAGTTGTAGCAGCAATATTATATTCTTTACTAGCTGGTATTTTCATGAATATTGTATTCAGTTATTGTAAATTATTGTATGCTTTATTCACTTTTATAACGGTTCCGGGTGACGATGAGTTTTACATATTGTACATATTTTACAAAAATAAATAATAATATATATTTGATTTGATTACACACTACAATATGAAGAATTTCATGTATCCCGAAAGATCAATTCAAAATGACTATAGTCATATATAGTCATATTATATATAATCATCACGTAACTATCCATTTTCCAATTGGTCTTCAACCTCAACATAATATTAACATTTATTAATATAGTTTTTAATTCTAAAAAAAAGGAGGGCTTGAAATAATTTAGAGGACCACTTTCCTACCAAAAAAAAAATAAAAAATTTTGCGTCACTGGGTAGGAGATAAATCCTTCAAGCTTCAGCGTATATCCTTTAAAAAATTTACAACTACATCACTGCACAACACACTAGTGTAACTTATCAATATAATTCTGTGATAATCATGATAAGATTGAATGGTTGCGTGTCGAATCATGATTATGTATCCTACAAAAGTTCTTATCAAAAATATTGAAAACCTAATCGACACTAACTCTTTTTACGGCAAATAAACTAGATTCTACTGTCGTCTTGGTATACTAAGTGAATTTCAAATATTTTAATATTTATATATTATTTTGATCAAAGCTAAAGAAATTTACACCTATGACTCTCGGTATATATATTTATCCTTCCAATTCAAAAATGAGCTAATATAAATTGCACTGTAAGAGTATATTGATGAGCAAAAATAAAAAAAAGATATACTACCTACCAAATTATTGTATTATTACGACACTACCAAGCAGAGCCACAATTATTTTTAAGAACCCCTCGAAAAATTTTATACCCCGGCATATATATATGCATATTTATATGCAAAATGTACATTTATTTTTTAAATACACCTATACATAAATAAACTCGAAATGTAGTGTAATTTTATTATTTTAATACATAAAATGTTCCAAATCCGAAATCAGACCATGCGAAAAATCGCTACGAAAGACAAAACGCAGACACTTGTGAGTAAAATTTATAAAAAAAATTCATGAAACGTCAACGGACATTTACATGCATGTGCCTGCGCGTACGTTATCAGTGTGCGCCATGCCGATAATGTTGTTATACAGGTTGCTGCTACATGTAGCGGAACTTACACACACACACACACACACACACACACTAATATCCATTTTTACACGTACCTACGACCTTTTCTCGTTATATTATGAAAATAGCTCATACGCGACCCCTAAAAATTAGCCCACAGAAAGCCGCCTTTAACCTGCCGTTTTGTCTCCCCGGTTTTTCCACTCTCCTAAAACATTTCGACACGTTGAATATATTGTTATTATACGTGTACTTCGCGGCAGTAAACACCGAACGATGAACGCTGTTGTTGCTTCTATAACAGATTTTCGATACGATAATATTTTATATTATTATAGTTCGGGTTTGGACTATAATATATATATATATAGCTACCATATACGCGAGACAATACGCACATATGTGATATGAACGGCGGATAACGACGATAATACTATATACCACGTTTGAACCACGCGCGACGATAAATATTATAATACGGTGTACGATCTCGTCAATATAGCATAATCATAATAATAATAATAATATCAGTATTACTGTGCGTATGTATAAACGTGTCGGTGGGTTTTCGACACCGCATTCGTATGTACGTAATACGCGAGGAAGGGTTGTGCGTGTCCATTGTCACGCACAATAGTTGCGCGAAGAAGAGGATCGAACGGCGGGAGCGAGACGGCGATGTACGCACGCCGACACGGTACAGATAGAGCGAGCGGCGCGCGAGTTGCCCGGTAATCCCTCTGCCGAGTATAAAACGAGGTCTGCGTGCGGTCCCGCAGATAAACAAATACCCGCTCCGCCCGGACGACCGCGGTGGCGGCAACACTATTTGCATATCAATTATCCGATACTCTTTTACGCCGCTTTCACCCCCCTCCTCACACACCATCCCCCCCCTCAGGGACTTTAAGCCCTGCACTCTTCGCCGCCCAAAGTACCCCACGCGTATTATTTATAATTGCGTATACTACTACTATAATATAATATAATAATAATATATACCACAACTACTACTACGAACGACGATGATGAGCGATGATGACGCCAACCAATGCACACCCGTAAAATCGTTTATGCTGCACAGCAATATTATACTCTCGTCGAGGTATTAATTTTTCGCCTTCTTCCACCCCCATCCACTCGCCTTACATCCCCAAGACCATCAAAAGTCAAATTGACGCCACCGACCGCGATCGTTATATTATAATATCACCCCCAGTTCATATTGTTTTTAAATTTCAATTGAAAGATCGCCGGCTCACTGCATGCGCTTTTTCACAATCATTTCGTGGATTGTTTTTGAACGCAAAAAACTGCAGTGCTGCGAAAACGATGTACATCCCATGATCATTTCTGTTCACACAGATATTGAGTAAATTGAGTTGAACATCGTATTGTTTGTACTATAGGTATATAATATTGTGGTGGTCCTTATTTATAGAGGAAGAAAAAAAAATATTTATTTTTATATGTATGTAGGACCCTCTCGTTTTTTTTTTAAAAGTAATTTTGGTTAAATTTGGTAATGATTACTCGTCCACATAATGGGGGAGGGGTTAAAAAGCCAAACAGATTAGTTATATGGTTTTTTTTAACTTTACTAAAATAATATAGCACTTAGCATAAAAATGTATATAAATTTAATTGTAGAACGTAATACCTATTTTGTACCTATATATAATATACAAATAAATTTCTTATAAATCTATAATTTTCCAAACAAAATAATAAGTAAAAAGTACAAAAATTGTATTTATTTGGCAAAACTGGTAATTTAGTTATTTAAATATATTTGACGGTTAGAAATATAAAAATATGTTTCATACAAAAATTATACAAAATTTTATTTCCCAAAATATTGAAATGCCAAAACACCAGTAAAATCATAGTATTTCATAATTCTACATTTTATATTCTGATGATGTTTATTTATTGTTTTTTTTTTTCTGGAAACAACTTTTCAATCAGAAAACTTGACTAAATTGTTACCTGTGTACCTATACTCATTTTCAAGTACAAAATTTAATCAGGTTGGTACTTGCTTTTTTAATATAAGGACATTTTTTATTTTTCCTAATAGTTTATTATTGAAAAATTACTGAAAATATTCGTCCCCCACATTTCAGTATAAAATGCTATCTGGACAGTACTTTAAAGATGTAATTTTTCGACTTTTTCATAAAAAATATCAAAAAGTCGTGAAAACCCGGTTAAAATAATTATATTATTTTAATTCCAAAAATAATGAGTCTAAAATGTTGAAATATCCACAAAATATATATTTATATATTCGCTACAAATCGTTTATGACTTAATAATTTATAATAATAAATAATAATTTATTATTGCTTTAAAATTCAATACATCTACCACCATTAACCTATAAACGATAAGTGAAGTATTTCCGACCCCCTACTAATGGACATTTCCAGATTCCAAATAATATTATAACATTTAAAACATCCGTCTAAAAAAAATATTCAAACAGATATTTACAGCAGCCAACATCTAGTTAATTATTTTTAACTTTAACAAATTATAAATATTAAAATAGGTACCAACAACAAATATGTACTAAGTTTATTTTGAATATTTGAAAAAAATCCAGGAGAGATATTTGTTTTTACTTGACCCGCTGTGAACACCTCTTTCATAATTAAACTAGTAACTACACTTGATCGTCAAGATTTTAAAATTCACACATCATAATCAACCATAATCACACTATACAGAACTAATAACCATTCACGTGTTCACCTGCGTATAATATAATGATGACTATACGTTTTGACGTCTGGAATTTAACTATATCTTTCGCTTTCTTTATGTAGTAGGTATAGATGTTGCGACAAACTCTGAATGGGAAGAACCTTACTGAACTGCATGTGTGATGGACGATCATCAGGAGAGAAACTAAATGATTTAGGAAAATATGTTATTTCGAAATAACACAATCCCGAATCCCGATAAAATGCAATTGTACAGTGGTAGAACGCAAGGGGTGAAGAAGCATCTTGACAAGCAAAATCCTATATACACCACGTAGGCGGACGATATTTGCACACAGCATACCACATGTGTTTAACGCCTACCGGATATTGGATTTTTTTTTTTTGGCATTTTATAAAACGGGCTCTCGTCGAAAATAGCCCAGGGTACCCTTTTTCCTCAATCGAGTGACCCTCTTTAATACCCCTCCCCCACAGTTTGACCATTCACCCCGACGCAAAGTTATTTTCGAGTACGTCAACAGGAAATGATGGATTTGTCGGCACTCATTATGCATTATACAATATGTTCATTATACGAGGTCGTATATTAAGGATAGAATGTTTTGTCTAAAGATAGTTGAATGTGTGTGGGATCAATTATGACCCCATCAAATAAACAAAAATTACCCAGAATTCAACGGAAACGTATATTAAACATTATTGTTGGATGTTAATTACATCAATTAGCTCTTGTGCTACAAATATGAAAAAGAAAATTAAACTAGCAAAATATTCATCGCAAAAAATGAAATAATACGTTTCAAACTAAATATTTTTTAAACCAAATATTATATATATATACGTAAGTGTGTTATGTAATGTATTAAATCATATTCTATTATGTATCGATTCTATTTGATTTAAAATAAAATAAAACAATTAATAAAAACCTACAAGATAAAAATATATTAGACTGAAACTATACAAATTAAATATATAATATATATATTATATATTAAATTTGTATATTATATATTAAATTTGTATATTATATATTAAATTTGTATATTATAAAATAAATTTGAAACGTGATTGGAAAATAAGTCTGTAAAATCTAGTGAATTTGATAAAAAAAAAAAAAATTTAAAAATAAAAGAAAATAGAGTCCACATAAAAATCTGATAAATTCTGACGTATAAATCGTCGAAGAACAAGATAAATCCGTTAAAACTGGTAAAATGTTTTTAATAAGATATTATACAAACAAAAGATGTGAGTTATATTATATGTATATAATAATATCGAGGCCACTATAATAATTCTCGAACGTCAGTATTTGTTTTTTAATGACTTTAACGTGTATAGGTTTGAAGATCTGAAAATAAGAGAAACTAAAATAGAAAATAGAAAAAAAAGTATTAAAATGAAATGTTTTATAAATAAAATCGGTCGAAAAGTTCGGTGACAAGTTTTTTATTATAGCACGTGTGTGTGTGTATATACGAGAATGTGAAGGCGTTGCGGTCGTTACGGTGTTTGGAAAGCAGCGGGACCGAAACCGTTTTGTCGGGACCAATTTTTGTTTGTCTTGGAACATGTGCATTGTTGACTGCATATGACCCTGTTAATTATTAATCGGTCTTTAATTGAATTACACGGTTTATTTCCATCCTAGCGAGGATACGAGCAAAGGACCTCCCCAAGTGTAGGCAAAATAAATTACCGATTGAAATTCTAAAGGATAAGTGTTCAATCGTCGTTTACACTTCCTCCACGTTTATATTTCTTTTTTTTAATCAATGCCAATATTCAGTGTGTATTTCATATTTATGTACCGTGATCATTTTGAAATTCGACGGCCATTGACAGTATATAACTTTAAATTAAATAATTAAACGAGTTAGGTTTTGTATTTTAATTTCATTAAATAAAATTGTTACTTATTACTTATAATACATATTAAACGTAATAGTAGATGATTAATAATTATAAAAATAGAAATAGAAATAAAAGCACCTAATAGACGTAAATAATTGTTTTTTTTTATAATATTTTTAATTTTTAATTCAACGATTTGAAGGTTCTATAAACTTCAAAAATATAATTTATTTTATGTAAATATTTCAAGTTTCATTTCTAGAAAGTGCCAGAAGATATTTAGGTTTAATATATAACTGAGTTCTCTAATAAGATTACGAGTTCCAGTACATTATATTATTTATATATCGTAAAATATTAAACATAATAACATCCAATATTGAGACTTTTTCATAACTGCAGCTAACAGTGCTGTGGAACATAATTTATAATTAATTCAAACTATTCACTGTTTCACCGAGACAAATTATTCAAAAACATTATGAATTTAATAAACCTTTATATCTACTAATTGTGGATTCTAAGCAAACCTCCATTTCTATTAAATTTACTCTTCTATAGAAACCTATGTAATTACTAAACAAATAAAGGTATATTTGCGAAATTCCAGATAACAATGATTAAGGTGTGTAGTAGTGGTTCGATACATAAAATTAAATTTGAAAAACTACTATTAGAGGAATTTCAAGTGTAAACAAAATTAAAACAAGAAGAGGCTCTTTCACTCAGCATCGCACTGGAAAAAGTTGTCAGGAAAGTACAGAAAAAATCAAATGTAATAACTTTTAAAAAAAAAATAAGCACTTTTAGCATATGTATACTTAAGAATACCTAAAAGGACGTCATACACCTAGTTTTTAAGAAGTTTTGTATAGGCAAAATTTATGACATATTAAGAAAAAGAAAAATCCAACAATTTGAATATATTTTAAAATATTCTTGTATCAATACCATTTTTCATTGTTGTGTAGTTGAAATATTTGTTTAAAAATATGCCTACGAAAAGTTACGATTACTCGTTTCCTAGTGGTGTAAGAGTAAAAACACCTATTATAAAATCAAAAGTTGACAATATTTTGAAGGGAATTTTATATTGTTTTTTCAATAAACTAAATATTTAGCATACAATTTAACATTCAAAAATAATTTTTTTTAGTTTTTTAAACAACTGTCACTTTTTATATGCATTATTTAATGAAAAGGATATGACATTCCCTCTAAAATGTTGTCAATTTTCAAACATATAATAGGTGTTTTATTCTTAAACTACTGTGAAACGAATTATCGTCATTCTGCGTACATATTTTTATATACTAGAATTCGGGGGTATCACGTCCTCTTAATATATACAAAGAAGATTTACTGTTTCGTGTATGTACCTATATGAGATATCTATTATAATTTAAAGCATTTCATAAAATATAAATATAATTAATAAATATTAATTTAATAGCTAGTATATAAAAAAAATTTGTCCAGATACAGATAATGCACGTTGATCCATCTTCTCTTCGGTCCCCGGACAAGATAGTGTATTGTATTATAAATTATTATAAACCTAAATAAAATTACAAAAACAATGCATTTTTAACTGGATAGTGCGTGTACGTATTTCATGTATACTGAATATGACAACATAGTTGTGAAATCCGTATATGCAGTTAAAAGTATATTATTTTTATGATTTGGGTTATAATTAATTATAATATAACAGTCGCAAGTGCTCTAGTTTATTTTAAAAACAGTATATTATTATAATTTTAAATTTGAAAGGAAAGATAAATCATTGCATTCAAAAGATGATTCTAATTGAAGTTCAGTATAATATTATAAAAAAAATAAGTAACTGTGACATTTATTAGGTAGTTTTTATTTACGCTTTAGATAACAACTGGAAAATAGCTCCTTCAAAGTACCAACTAGAACCAATTTTTTATCGAAAAAAGCTCTAATCGTAAATCAAGTATATACGAATAAATGTATATAAACATAAAATAAAAAACACTTCATCGTCTTAATACCTCGCTTCGCTCGGAATCTAAAAGTGAGAAAAATCACACTATGAGTTTTTGCAGCTAATTTCAATACATGAATTTTGAATCCAAAATCACCAATAGTGAATGTATACTGTTTTTTAATCAAATTCAAATTGACATTGTTCAAACGGAAAACATATCGGAAACAACATAAGATAAATATTAGGTACCTACGACTATAGGTAAGTTAGAAAACCTATCGTGGAATATTATAATAGTAAATAATTATTAATTAATATTATATTTAAATAAACTGTTCAGATAAAAACTCTAAGAACCAAATTAATTCAATTTGTATTTTTGTAAAAATTTTCCAAAAAAATAAAATACAATTTTAAAAATGTTCTCAGTACAAAAGTAAATTGGGCAAAATTTTCAGACGGACGAAAAATTTTTCTCTGGGTTAAATGGTGTTAAATATAATTGAAAAATGTCTCGTGTAAACGTACGAATAGTTTTTAATTGCATCGTTCGGCGGAATGCGCGTGCACGAGCCCAGTATACGGTTGTCCCGAGTCATCGCCTCCTCAACTACGCCGCACGGAGGCTACTACGCTCGCGACTCGATAAATTTTACGCCATCACCATAGCGACACCGCAACACGGGGACGACAAAGTTCACCACCACCGACGGGCGCCTGTCAATATGCGCGCCGCCGTGGTTAGGTCTTAACGAATTTACGCGGCCCGGCGGCGACCGAAATCCCTCCCGACGACGACCGAAAATCGTCAAGCGTACACTTATATCGATTATTCGTCATCCAATGGAAACAATAGACCTACAAACCACTCGGTCGGACGTGATTTCGGTAAAAAAAAATAACCCTATATATTATACACTACGTATATTATTATTTCCATATACAAATAGGTACTTACAAAGTTTTTGGCCAAACGGATCACAATAATAATAATTTAATGTTTATACTTTATAGACAATAATAGCATTTTTAAACTTATCAAACTTGACGCGGTCCGGAACCACCTTTGAGATTATTTTGATTCTGAGCAGAACTTTTACTCAGCAAACTTGTTTCAATTTCTTCATATTTTCTATTACTAATTCTATTAGTATTATAATTCTATTATTATTATAATTCTATTAACTTATATCTATAGTTTGTATTTTGAAGAAGTCAATTTTCGGTCTTTTCACTAGTAAGAAAAACATAAAAGAAAAATCTTGTAGGTACTTAAAATGTTCTCAGAATAAATATGTGGTTTTGTATATTAGGTTTGTTAGGTTAGTTTTTGTATATAATATATTAATATATTTGTATATTATTAGTTTACGTAAATTAGGTATAAATTGTTTTATCGAAAGAAATGATTTGCCGAAAAACTAAGTGCTTCCATTTCCTGGTGACTCTCTATTTTTATTTTTATTTTTCTTATTATTAAATAACTAAATTTCCTCGGGTCCATGAACAATTATCGACATATTTTGGTGTCCAAAGTTTTCGCAGATCAATATAATATAGTGTATGGCCCTCCATAATCCGTTTATATAGTATTTATAAATAATAATTATAAATTATTAAGTTTGAAGTTAAAATGGAAAAAATTTCGTCTTAACTCATTTAAAATAATGTTTATTGTTTTTATTATCTATCGGAGAAATTCAGATTAGAATCTTTAAAATTATTCAACCCTATGTGATAAATATGCCCACATTTTTCTTCATCAAATATGAAGTTAATAAATAATAATTACATTTTAGTTTCGATTATAATCACAAAAATCGTTCCTCTCAAATGTGAATTAACTTTACTGGATAATTATGAAATTTAACCATAAAAATCCGTCCAGATACAGAAAATTTAAATTAGTCTTTCGTCCCTTCGGTCCTCGGACAAGATAGTGTACATAATCTGTAATATTATTATTTTAGATTTGATAGCAAAAATGAATCATTTCATTCAAAAAACGATTCTAAAATTATTTTCCTGCAGTATTTTCCATAAAAATAAATAATTGTCCAAATTACTTTCTCATACTTAATGAACAAAATATTGGGTGAGAAAACAAAAATTCAAAAGTTCAAAAATGAAGGGCTATCCTAGTAGGTCCTTGTGATTAATTTTTTAAGAATGTAAGACATTTTTCCCCCGTGATATTTTCCCTCCAAAAAACTAAAATCACATAAATATATATAATTAAATGTTGACAATATAAACAAATAATTGAAATTTTTTTTTTTTAAATGTAAATTAAAAAATAAAATTGAATGTAATACTATACCTAATGGTTAAAAATAATGCAAAAATGTAAAAATGTATATGTAATATGTAATAAACAAATAAAATAAAACCATTAGCTTATTTTAATTACATTTTGCATAATAGGTACATATTAATATTATTATAATAATATAATTAATTAATTATTTATAATATTATTATATTATTTATATTATTCTGTAACAACACTTTAAATTCTTATCAAATAACTCGTTGATAAATGATAAAAACTTAAAAAAATTTAATTCAGTTACAGTTTGTGTAACATACCACAGTGACTGAAAGGATTATATATATATGTGTGTGTGTTATATTTCGATTAGAACTTAGAAATAATTTTGAGAGGATTAATGACCGCCTAATTTTTGGAACGGGGGTGGGGGAATTCTGCCCTATCGCTCAAATGCCGGGGGAAAATGTTCGTTTATCATTTTTAAACGGAGTTTTGGATACCCATGAAAATAATGTCTGGGTCTGCCTGTGTATATTATAGGTACTCCTAGTTAGGTACTTATAGCTTATAGGCGCCCGCAGTATAACAAAAGTGTAAGTATACCCAAAGCCGGCTCGATCAAAAAATATATTTCTAAAAAAATATATTTCTAGGCGAAACTAAATTTGTCCACTCCTAAAATAGAGTGATCTTATTTAGAAAAAAAAAACGGGACAACAAAAAAGTCAATCGTATTGATTTTTTACGAAAAAGGCTGTCAAATTTAATTAGGCATTAAAAAAACCCATTTGATTAAGGATCGCCGATATTACAATTAATACTGTACCTACCTGGCACATATAGGGAACGGGTACATTGCACTCGCGCATATACAATATTGTATTACGAACGCGGTAAACAACTAATTATTCAAACGTCGTTATCGAGACACTATTTGTTTTTCGTCCTCTGCAGTAGAAGACGCGGGTGAATGGAATTCGTTCGTGGGTTTCGTATACTGTGATGTGTATATTATATTCAAGAGTAACCCTGCTCGGAACAGGTGGGATGTTTGTTCTTGGAACACTATTATAATATATCCGCATGGGTAGGGGCCAACCACCGCATCATCATCATCATCATCATTCACAAACATAACACTACACACATATATAATATATAAGTACACAAGATATTATATATGTATACACACACACACACACACACACACACACACATACACACACACAAACACACACATACACACACACAGACAAACACATACATACACACACACACACACACACACACATACAGACAAACACACACAAACACACATACAGACACACACGACGTGACTAAATGATACTTCTAGTCCCGACGGCGAACCGTAGTAGACATTCTGTCTGCAATCCGATTCCTGCTACACACAGAGGTCGTGTGCCCGTCAACCCGATGCAGTACGCCGAGTATATTATGATGTATATGCCCTGTTTCTTTACTTTTTTTTTTTTTTTTTTTTCTGGTGCCTACTTTATTATACCAGCAGCTATTGATCATTTTTGTCTTAAACCGACCTCTCGTAAATGTAAACGTTTTCGTGGAAATAATTAGCTGCACGATAAATCGGTCCCTCCTCGAACCCCTTGTCACTATATAACCAAAATGATTAATGTCCAATACATATTATATATATATATATATATATTTGCATACGACTAACGACTACGACCACGGTACTGTTTCGGGTCATAATTTCACAAAATCACCGATCCTCCCCCGACGTCGTTAATATCATTAGGTATATACGGTATAGTATGAGAAAACAAGTCGTACACTTGGGTAGTTACTACACAAGTTACATGTCATCGCATGTGGAATAATAATATTAGTAGTATTATTATCATTATTTGGTATTTTTTTATTTTGTGTATTGTTGTTTTGGAAAAATCTCTAATGACCGTCGGTGTTTTATAATATGTAGGTATAGGAAAAAAATACTCCCACTCCCCATCTATACTACCCTACAACATGTGGAGTTTACAATCGGTTTAGTTTAACTCTTAACATATTGTATAAATACATAGGTAATATTCTATTTGTCAATCTTTCTCGATCAATAAAAATTAATTCATCTCATTATTTTGGGCACTATACTTCTATATATATAGTTTTGTCAGGCTCGTATAGCCAGAAAAAAATTCCTAAGTGGGCCAATATTTTTGGGCCATAATTGATCATGGATATTTTAAAGATTATTTTTAGTTAAAGATTAAGAGGACATTTCAGTATTACGTCAGCACCTAGGTGGGGGGTCAGAACCGTGCTGACATTAGCATTCGTATCCCGATTTGGGGCCGTCTCATTTCCCCGTCACTGTATTTGAATGCCTTTTATAATCACTCAAAAATTATTTACACAACATTCAAATAGATGAAAAATTATTAATTATTTTAAATCTTAAGTTTTAATTTTGTATAATTCACTCTCCGAAATTGAAAACCATACACCCATATAGACTTCAACTTTACACGTCATTTTCAATATATCTAAAAAGTTACTAATCAAATTAAACATTTTTGACGATGGAATCACCATTTATATCTAACATATATTTAACAATAATATCCATAAAATAAGTGCACTAAAATACATAAACAAAACAGTTCGGTCAAGAGAATGATAAAGTATAAAAGCTTAAATATAGTGGTTCACTAACTTATCTGGTTCACGCCTCTTTATAAATACACAATTTTTCTCATGACTCTTATATAGGTAGGTACTATATAAAATATATAAGTAAATTAATCAATATATAAAAATAAAATTATATATTTTTTGTTGTACATTAAAAACAGATTGTCGGCATTTATTCGGCCATTATTGAATCGGAACAATTTAATTTATATGTCATAACATTTGAATAACAATTATGATATTTAACCAATTTAATGGATAAATATCAACATTTTTAATTTCCAAGATACTTGTGGTAAGTAACCTACAGGTTACAATTGAATAAAATTTTTTTTGTAATTTCTTAAACAATATTAAACTTAGACACTCTAAATTGGGTAATTTGGTAAAAACCTATGTAAAATATAAATATGATTTTATTCTAAAATAAATACGATATTCAATTAATCTGGTGGGAATTTTGTTCATTTTTGAGATTCGCTAAAACAATTGATATGTTATAGTAATAGTGGTTAGTAGTTTAATTTTATTATAAAAATATGCGTTGTATTCAACGACGGATAGGAAAGACATAGGCTCGCCGAGTTTTAAGATTTCTACTGGCCAAAAAGAGTTTTCAACCCTTTAAAAAATGTTTAAATGTATCATTAAGAATCTTCTTAATTTCACTTTGTAATAATAATATAACTATTATATTTATTATGTATTATTTATACGTAATAAAAAAAAAAACAATTATAAATTACGCAGAAACAAAGAAAAAACTAAATTAATTTTTATGAGTGAGCCAGAGCAATATATAAGCGGGCTCACTAAGCTCCCCCTCACTATGTGCCTAAACTATGTTCAATATTATAAAAAATATACAACAATACAGTTGTCTCATAACTAGATAATAAAAATCGCAATACCCAATTGTAAAAACACAAAATTAAAAACAAATTATAAGCGATATGTAGCAAATTTCGTTGCGAATATTCATTGCCGAAATCAATCTGCAAAACTACACAAGTAAAAAGATCAGACCGCAAAATACATACTTAAATCGAATAACCTTAATGTCCTCTCTATGAAATTAATGTCAACAGCTGATATTGAATGGATGATGGCAGGTAGCCATTCGTCTATACAAACGAAATCGTAATCCGTAGTATGTCTGTATATAGATAGTCGCGTTTAAATCACTGGGTCGTAAGGTTGTACAATCGGACAATGGCGAACTGATGTAAAAGGTTATAATGTCAATGCATAAGTCCGGTAACAGGCAAGACGTATTCGTGACGACAATGAAAAGAGGAAATTGAAAACTCTTTGGGCGTCCTAAACGTGCCAATAATTGCTTCCGGTCGATTATACAAATATAACCACCGACCGAGCACCGGAGGAAGGGTTTAATAATTTTTGACATATTTCACCGAGCAACAATACCCATACGCATGGAAGTCAAATTTCTTTATAACCCCCACGTTTCCACACTATTTCCATGTTATATTATATTATGAAGTTCATAACTGCATTGATTGAAACATTTCCATAAATAAACATGGTTTATATATAAATTAAAACTGATCCCTTCACGTACAATATCTTTGGTAATCTCAAATCCCATACCAAGACTGTATCTAAAAATAATATTCGGAAGAAAAGGTCGAACATTTTATAGCCTAATTCCAAAATTACAATATTTTTTATATTCCATACATTGCTAAAATGTGTGTATTATGTAAAGTTGCAGGTTGTCATTTCGTGCTAAAGCTAATTTTCTCATACAAATATTCAAAATATAAGAAAATATATTATACTTAATATAGAATATTTTGTAGAATTATCAATATAAAAATAAAAACCCTACTTCTACAAAATAATTTGTCTTATTTTAACAAATACATATTTCGAAAACTATGTTTTCATCTTCAATGTGTAACAACTACTAAATACTAAATATAGAATAACCTAAAAATTATAAACTATAATATTTATATTTTTAAATATTTTTTTAGTGGGATTTTGGGGGTCAACTTTTGAACAACCTATGAAAATTTTACACGATATTTGTAAACGGTAGAGGTTCCAATTTGATTGTCAATAGTCGATCACCAAAATTCTCCCCAAAAAGCGGTTTAAAAATATACATCTTCCATATAATTTCTGTACAATACCATTACTTTCATACGATAATTTTTTCACCATTTTGATTATTTAAGTAAAAACTATACATAGATAGTACATTTATCAATTTACCATACAAGCGAAGATTGCTGTGACATGAAATTTTGATCTACAAATATATATTAATTAGATAGTATAGAGATATACGTGGATAATGCAAAAAATTAAGTAGGTACCTTATAAAATAATAATCAATAATCACCCTACCGATATACACACTATAATACGTGAGTGTGTGGAAAAACGAACTCTCCTGAATAACGTACGTCCTGTATAATATTTTCTATTCAAATGAACCTACACGCCCAATAGACGTCATCGTCAAGTTGGACGTTCGCGCGCACGCCCGTTTCGTGATAACAATATTATTATTATTATTATTATTATTATTTATTCTCATATAACAAGCGACGTGTAATAAACCGGAATCCAATAAAACGTTTAAAAATACGTCGTCGTCGCCCTAGTCGTCATCGTCAAATTCTTGGCCTGTTAAAAAAAACGAGACGTGGAAAAATTTCGACCACACAATAGGCCACTGCACGGGGTTTGTAATAAAGCCATTGTCGATTGATTGACAGTTGGAGTATAAACAGGTAGGTATATAATATAATATATATATGAATGCACACACATACAAGCATTTTTATATATAGGTATATATTATGATTCATTGAAAGAACTTCTCGTGTGTATGTATGTGTGTCCGTGTTGAGATATGCCCAATGAAACGTATTTTATTTAATTTTTTAACGCGCGCGCGCGCATATACTTATGTATAACTCACATGCATACATATATACACGAAAAAAAAAAATATATATATATACACACAAACACACACATACACATACTATTTCAAAGACAAACTTGGAGCTCAGACGGACTGGCGCACTATGTGCACAGTCACGGCAGCCGTCGATTCCCGAGCCACCAACACTGCCCATCATACAGCTGCAGCAGCCCCTCCACAACATTGGAAACTTTTCAATCATAATACATATATATATATTATTGAAACTCGTATTCATCGAAAATATTTTCATGAATAATGTTTCGATTATGCCCGTGGACACGTCCTCATCACAAGATCCAGACACGAAAATTGTGTAAAAATCATGTTAATCCCTGCCCCTCCAAGTCAAATGACAGCAGCAGCAGTCGTCTATCGGAATATTTCAAAAATTGTACTCTACTCACTTCAACTGCTATATTATACTATAGTATTTCTATAATATACTTCCACCGTAACATATCAGCTCGCGTTTAATAAATATGTTACAAACTTCGTGGCAAGACCAATAAAGTTGAAATACATATAATGTATTAATGTAGGTATACATAATGGTAATACGAAAAATTGTTAGGATAAATCTACAGTATTTTTACTTATTATCTACAGAAGTAAAACAGTACATAACCCCCCTAGACCGAATATTACCCACTCTGACAAAGAATCATTCGAATTTATGTTACATCGTACAAGGCCGTATTTAGATTTTATTTTCGAAGGGGGTCCAAAATGTATTTTATAATTTTAGTTTTGTCTATCATATAGCAATTTATCGAATTTTATTCTACTTACTTGTAATCCAAAAAATCAATTATCAAATATCGAAAAATCCAACTATAAATCTCTGACAGAGAAATTTTCAAGGGGGATAAACCCGGTCGACCCCCTTCCCATAAATACGCCTCTGAATGCTCCCTTTAAAACTCAATTCGATTCTCTGAAATTTTAGTCTAACTTTAAAGACAAATTAACCAATGGTATATTTAGAAGGACTAGATAAGAGGGAGAATTGCCTCAGGAATCATAAAAATAACAGATCGTTCTTCAACTTTTTGACATTTAACATTATTATCACGATTACTCGGTTCGGAAAAAAATTGAATGAGACTGCAACTCTGCAATAGTCATATTGCATACATAGTTAAATAATATTAACAACATACGAGTACAAAGTGATTTTTTAACATATTCATCTCATTACCTAGCTAATTTAATTTTTGTGTTTATGAGTATTTATTTTTAATTTAATTTTAAGTACCTACCTACCTACCTAATATTATAATATTACATTTTATGAAAAATCAAATTATTATGAGTACCTACATCAACATTTTCAGAAAAGTAATTTGCATTTCATGAAATTAAAAATATAGGTTTCTATTAAAATCTGCAAATATTTTATTTTATTTTCATGTTATTTTTACATAAAAAAGCAGTTTTATAATTACTTCAAATTAAATTAAAAATAAATATTCATGAATACAAAAATTTACTGAGTTAATATGGTCTACATAAATGACAGAATATGTTAAAAGAATCACTCTGTATGTTTCCAACTATTTTATACATGTGTATATACCTAATAAGTAATAAATTATAAATTATACACATTTATTTTATATTGAAATTTCTCTCAAAATTTTGTTTACAAACATTGAGATAATATAAAGTCTCATATTATATTATACATTTATACCCTTAAATGAGTAAAGGGAAAGCAAAAATCGCTTAAAAGTATCGTTACATTAAATAAGTGTCATAGCCTACTTGCGTTCCGATATACCTTTTGATAACCGATAGTTATGCTCCTAAATCGATAACTATAACTACTAGGACATTACTTTCCCCGAGATGAGATAGGTACTTCTATTGGAGCCTAATTTACAATAAAAATAATAAAAACGTATCATATCATACATATAAAATTTCAACATGAGTATTTTTGCACAGTTTGAATTTAAATATAAAAATTATATTTTTACAATTTGTTCAAAAATTAAAAATTTTAGATGTTTATTGACGTACAAATGTATAATACCTATATTGTACAGGGCCGTCCTCAGGGTGGGGCAAATGGGGCAATTGGCCCCCATGGCCTTTTTTCTTTTCAAATTTTTCTAATTTATTTTTCTAGAAGTTCTATCTTTTTTTAATGCATCTTCCAAAAGAAGTTTTGTTTTAAAAAATTTCCTTAAGGGCCTTAAACGCTCTATTACTGGATTATGAGAAACACGATGTTTTAATGTTTATTAATTAATTATATTTAAATATATACACAAATATTTTAAATACTGTTACTCTGTTAATAATAAAGTAACTCTGTTTTTCCCTAAAAGCCGAAATTTTGATAATTTTGATTTTAATGATTTCATTGTATTTTGTATCTATAACCATGCCTATGCCCTATATGACAATACACACAACGAGTGAAACAAAGTAAGCTACCTTCTAGTAATTAATGTGCTTATATATATATATATATATATATATTGTTTGAAATTCGCACCCCCCCCCCTATAAAAGGGTCTAGGAACTTCTATTGTATGAACAAAATCCTAATATCAATGATTATTAAATATTATTTAGTACTTAATTATTACTTATTAAGAATGTTAAGTCATATAGTAATTAAATAAAAATATTATTCCTGTCAAAAAAAAATGTTTTAATTAAAATTGATAGTAATATGATAACATTATCAATTGAATTTACTATTTGCATAATCTACCTTCTTTCGGGACGCAAGTAGTATATAGCCAAAAAAATACAGTAAGGGAGGGAGGCAGTAAATTATTGTATACTTAGGCAAAAAATCCTTAATTTTCCACTGCTGTATACATTCAAATGGGGAATATCGATTCCGCCGGCCGTATCCATTTTCCTCCAAAAATCGGTTTCCATTTTCCTCCACTATCCATTTTCCACCACTTCCATTTCCCTTCAAAAAAGATCTATTCCATTCTCCTTCACTGATTATATACGCTTCTCGATTATCTATTTTTCTCTAAAATTTTTGGAAACACTGATAGGTATTTATATTATACAATTATTAATAATCTAATGAAAAAGAAGAAATAAAGACAAAAAAATAAATAAAAACCCCAATTAATAACTATTATTTATTATTGTTATATTTTTATTTTTCTCAAATAATTCATCATAAATCTAACATATTTACTTAAAAATTTGATATTGATAAATAATAAATATACTGAACGTTTAAAATAATATTAAACTTTGTTTTTTTTTATTGTCATTTTTATATATTTTGTTTTTATACCAGTTCGATGTAAAAAACTAATTAGTATATAGTGTATAATAACCCGTCCAGTTCATTTGCGCCCTTTGGCGATCGTTACATTTTTAATTTGTAGGGGTTATTAAAATTGTGAAAACACAGATGTGTTGTCTACATACTTTTTTTGAGGTTATCTCTATGGAATGCTCCCGACAAAATAGTGATTGCCCAATAATATCCACGATAATATAAAAGTTGCACATTGTAGGTATCACAAATTGTTCAATTAATATTTTTGAACCCCTGATCTGGTCAAACGTGTGACGTCACCAATAGCACAAATAAACTGGACGGGTTATACCTATTATTTTATTTTTAAATAAAATAAATAAATACATTTTTTGGTGAAAAATTAACAATGGAAAAAAGGATTTTTTTTTGCAGGAAAATCAACTTTGGAGAAAAACCATTCCACCAGTATAATTTTGCCCGCTACAGGTAGACAAAAAACAATCTATCGTTTCCGCCACCTCGAGATGAAATCTTAAAAAATGAAATCTTGTTTTGAATAAAAATTATTATTCTCTAGACACATCTAAGAGCGTAATATATACACAGAATAAATTAAATATTAAAATACTATAAGAATATAGATACATAGGTAGATACTATATAATCTTTAACTTATTCGGTAGTAAAACATATTATATTATATTTTCACGTAATGTTGCTATATTTTCAGAACTTCACACGTACTATCTAAAATTTGTTATTAAAAAAAATATACGTTTTATGTGTACTTCTTTCGGTTACACCTATAAACCAAGCCGAGTTACTCGCTCGCTTCGTTCACTCGGACAGTTTAAATTGAAAATATTCCCCGATTTTCTGTGAAAACCTACAGCTACCTAGTAAGTAATATTATAATACATGTTATGTGTATTTATATAAAATATTATTAAAATAAATTGGCGAAAAAATGTAATACTAACAAACATCCAAATTTCATAATTATTCGTATGCAATCGTATTCCCTAAAAGGTATACTGTACGCAATCATGCTTTACTGGTGTTTAGATATATTGTGTGATACCAATGAAAAATTTTAGGTAAAAACCGGTAGGTAGCAATGTCGATAAACCGATTTAGATTTATCTTTAGTAGTGGAATGTTACTGGTGGTGCCAATATACCTTATTACCTAAAAAAAAAGGTCTGGAGGAATCGATGAAATCCCATTCGAAATTCATGGACCGTAAAAACAATTATCAATATTATCGAAATATAATATTTTTTGATTTATTTATATATATTTATAAAATGTATTATACTGTAAACTTATGAAATTATCAAAATACTAAAGATAAATTTATGAGTAAGTTAATAGCTAGTTAATCTTTGTTCATTTCAAAGTCAAAGTTTTTTAGGTACCAAATAACATTAAATTATTTTAAGAAAATACACTGAAAAATGTAACTTATAAATGTATCTTATTATTTTAGGTATCTATTTTTATCTATAATTAACTCTTATTGAATAAAAAAAGTAATTGTTTAATATACCATCATGGACAAAAATTTTAACTTTAAACTCTTAAATATTTTTAAAATAATTAATTATCTAATTAAATTATTAACTATTGTCTATTATAGCTAGTTAATTTTATCTTTAACTTTACCCATTCTTGTATTTATATATATGATAAATACACAATCATAATACATATTGTATCGGACACCATATATAGCCACGAAACATGATCTCAAACTACTTATATCATCCTGATTTTATACGATTTTTTTTAATCACAATTCGCCAAAAAAATCCAAAAAATTTATGTTAAACATGCCACGAATATTTTCGCATAATGTGTCGTTGAATCGTACTTTTTTAATTCTGTTTTTTATATCATATTATTGATAGACGACAATACGACCATTGTACATTGCGCTCCCCTCGGAAACGTTTCCGCCATTGAGCTTCACGACTCGTCCCCCGGATATACGCCCCTCTTTATCCCATAGGACAATATTTGCCATCCCCGTCGACTACCCGACTTCTGTATATAATATAATCCCTCGCATGTTATTTCTACACGGGGACACGCTCGAATGTTTGCCAGGACTATAACTGCAGTCATACAGCTTAGTGGAAAAAGTAATCGTCCGCACAAAATGTCAATGAGTTGACAACATATACATACAATATACAAATAAATATCCACAAATACTTGTTTTATATTTTATTTTTGATTAAATTTTAACATAACGCGTGTGTATAATTCATAATCTTAGTCAGGGCTGTACATTTAAATGCATTCGCATATTTGTTAAAGGAAATTAGTTCGGTATGAATATGGAAAATGACTGCAGTTAGTGGATTCCGAAAAAAAAACCTATTACCTATTAAAATGCAAGAACTCCAACAAGATTCTCAATATGTACACATAGTACATATCACATATGATGATAGTGTTATACATAGGTAACTTTAATAAAAATATTAAAATTATATTAATTAATTAACATGGTTTAAAAAAAAAATAGAAATTTAAAATTTTTTTGATTCACTAAATCTATAGTTAATATTTTAAAAACAAAAAATTACATTTATCAGGTCTTATCCCGATTCACCGCCATAACTAAACCTAACCACTTTATTCACCGAACTTGTTTTCGTAACAAGTTTTATGATAATAAGATATTACTTTTAGTAGGTAGTTGAAATAGTTTTACAGTTTTACTTTTCAGAATGCACACACATCTTCGATATTTCCACCATTTTATATATGTGATTATTGTATAAAATATTTATTTTATATTTTTATATACATTTATAATTATTACAACTTATTGTAATTTTACAAAAACTCATACTCATATGTAAATTATTATTAAATGAATTTTTTATAAAATCGAATTAAGTGGGGTACTAGTTAGATAGACAGACAAATATAATGAGAATACGAAATATTATACGGCATGACAGAAAAATGGGACTGCAATGAATTAGAAACCAACTATTTGTCATTTTACAAATATTTAAAATTTGTGGTTTAATTTAAAATAAAACAAAATAAATTAATACAAGTAAATTTCTTATATAAAAATAACAATTTTAAATTTTCTTATATACTAATATATTCTTGTAATTTTTGTATTTTTGTTGGAGCTAACACTATATTATATATGTCTACTTTATCTATTATATCAAATATCAAAATATGGGTATAAATATCTGCTAAAAATCTAGTAGCCATTTACAAATATTGGTTAAAAATATTTCATTTTGAGTCCCATGCTTATTTCTGGGTTATTGGAATCGAATACCGTCCCAATTGTTGGGTTGTTGGAAATTAAATCGCTTCAATCTATATAGTTGTCCCAAAAACATCGTGTTCTTATTCACATTATACAATAATAATTATGTACTAATTTAAAAGTACACATTATCACACGTAAATGTTCACAGTAAATCGGGGAATATTTTCAATTTAAACTGTCCGAGTGAACGAAGCAAGCGAGTAACTCGGCTTGGCTTATAGGTGTAACCGAAAGAAGTACACATAAAACGTATATCTTTTTTAATAACAAATTTTAGATAGTACGTGTGAAGTTCTGAAAATACGGCAACATTACCTGAAAATATGATATAATATGTTTTATATATAACTAACCTGATTCAATGAACGTATAATGAAAATTCATTTTTCTCTTCTAAATTATTTCAAAAACAACATTCATTTATCTAAATAACTCCATATATTATAAATATCATAATTCACTTAAGCTATCACAAAACATGTAATATTTTATTTTCTAAAAAGTAAAAAGAGTATTCAATTAAATTTGTAATTAAATTAGTGCATTTAATTCGCACCTAATTTTGGGTAATTATAATTGTGTTCTGCTGACTTCACTCTACCAGCTTATAGGGACATAAAAAATATACTTGACCTATATTAACGTGAAACCGAAATTTGGAATATTATGTATAAAATGTATAAATCAACATTTCTAACTAATTTTGTACTTTTTTGTAGCATATAAATATATTTTTGTTCCCATATAATTTGGTCAACTTCATTTTAGTTTTTGAGTGGAGCAATTTTAATATACTATATATGATTTTATCAATAATCAATATACCTATATAATAATAATATTTTATAAATTTGAATATATTAAGTGTATTTCTTTCTGGAAACAAGTGTTCTAGTAGAAAGAGTTGAGTAGGAATTTTTAAGTAAAAAGCTTTTTTGATATCAATTTTTCTAGATGGTACTTTCCAGAAGTCATTTTTTAAATTTCTTGGTACCTACCTAGTTTTCTTTTTCTTTAAGTATGAAGAAAAACTACTGTTTATAACGGTATGAGTTCCGGATATGTAGACAACGATATAAGCAGTTTATATAACGTTAATAAGTAATTTTCGTTATTTTTATTTATTATATATTACAGTCTTTAGGTAGGTACTAATATATAATATATTATTTTATACAATTATAATAATTGTGTTAACATACACTATATAGTCATGGAATTGTATAATATTGTATATAATAATAATCAAATTCTATTACATTTACTGAATAAAGAAAATGAGTCCAAAAAAAAAGGAAATTCGTTAATGCTATTTATACAAATCGTGAACAAGAGGATTATTTAAAAATTCTAATAAATAGGCATTTAAAGAACGATAATGTAAAATTTCGTGAATTTTTCAAGTAAATCGTAATCAATTTGACTTTTTACTATCCTTAATTGAGTTTGATTTAACTAAAGAACCCAGCAATCGGGTTAAGAATCCAATAACATCTGCGGAAAAGTTAGCACTAACTTTAAGGTAATAATTCATTTATTTATTTAAAAACCGAGTTTATATGATAAATTGTTATAATATAGTTAACGTTTTGATTAGGTATATGGCCACTGGCGAAACATTTCGTTCATTATCATTTGGTTTCCGCATAAGTAACAGCTATATTAACCAAATAATAAAGCAAACATTATCTATTTTAAAAATCAAATTATACCGCTTTATTTACCAGATGTTAGTACAATAAATTTTAAAGTGAAGACGGCAGAATTTAGCTACAAATGAAAATATCCCAATTGTATTTTGGCAATTGATGGAAAACATATACGTACGCCCATTGCGCAGCCCAAACAATTCAGGATCTTATTTTATAATTACAAGGAGTATTTCTCAATAGTAATACTTGCTATGGTTGATGCCAATTATAAATTTATTGTTGTGGATATAGAGTCCTATGGAAAAGAGGGTGATAATGGAATATTTTTAAAATCACAAATGAGAAAACAAATACGAGTTCAATTAACTTTTCTTCGTCTTTTGATGAGAATTGTGCCATTTTTATTTTCACAATAGAATAATGGAATAATTATTATAAATTATAATAATTTAAACTTTTAAGTTTATAATATTTATAGCAAGCTGTTATGAGTTATCGCATTACTAAAGATAAACAATATACAGTCGCAAACCGGCGCGTGACGCTAGGCGGTCAAAGTTCATCCAGCCGTGCGGCTGCGGCCGCAACACTGCTCTAAAACCAGTACAACCTTAGCCGCAAGCCGCTGCGACCAGCCACGCCTTGGAACGCGTACCTTTACTATATAATTTTTTATTACGGTTGTTTTTTTTATGAATTAATAACATTTTATTGAAAATATTACTTTTGCATTTCTCATTTATAACAATATATAAATATCTTAGAAACATGAAACAAAAAACAAATTATAAAAAACAAAATTATCTAGCCCTATTTATTATTGCCCCGTTTTTTATATATGTATTTAAATATGTTTTCTGAATTGTTAAAAACTAATTAACATTTTAAATTTTTTTAATAACTATATATAACTATTGAAAGAATTAAAATATCGTAAAAAAGCTCGTAAAGCACTAGATAATGTTGTTATCTATAATTTTTTTTTTTTGTTTCATATTTTAAAGATATTTGGAAGTTGTTAAAAAGGATAAATTCTAATATGAGTTTTTCATTAGAAATTGTTTGCCTTAACATCCTCTTAAGAATATAAAATATTGGGTATAAAAATGTATTTTTATGATACAAAAATATACAACACTGATGTAATTATGTATATTCCAAAATCGAATTTTACCGTATATTAACGTGTATTTTAAACCGTATTTAACTTTTTATATCATACTATCTTAATTATTACTTATTACACTATTAGTATTTAATATACTATATACATAGGTGCAAACAGGAGGCGGGGGGCTTGGGTAGGCTTAGCCTACCCAGTTTTGTCTGTAACCCACCCAGTTTTCGAACGCGTAATATGTAGGTACTTTCCGAATCCGATATATAATTTACCATAAGTAATGTGTTATTATCATTAATAGTTTTAATTTATCAACAATATGAATCATCATTATACTAGCTTAAGTGCAATACCCGCCGGGTGCAAATCCTTGTAAGTGCAACTCTTTTTATGCGACACTATTTGTATGTTCGACACCTTTTGAGTACGGAACCTTAAGGGGGTTCCAATCGGTCATTTTCTAAGGAATATTATATAGGAAATTTTTTGTACATGATAAAATGTTAAATTCAGAATTAAATGCAGTTAGAAAGGTCATTGAAGTTAATAAAGCTAATAATAAATTATTAAATACTCTCATTGGGCTTGTACCTATCTATATCCGTCTAGGTTAAATATGAATTGCAAGTGTGAAAATAATGAAAATAAGACCGTATACTAAATCATTTTTTGAACAGAAAATTGCTTTCGCTGTGACAAAATTGTGAGACTTTGACTCGTCCAATTTTAATTTCGTAAAATCCATAAGATTCTTTGACATTTTTTCTAGATTTTAATCGAGGCGTTTTACGAAATATGAATTTCCGCTTTAGATATATACAAGTGAACAATTTTTAAAATATGAAATTTTGTTTAATCATACCGAAATCGAAAATTCATATTTCGAAAAACGCCTCGATTGAAACCTAGAAAATATATCAAAAAATATTATGCTTTTTACAGAACTAAAATCGGATAAGCCAAAGTCGCGCAATTTTGTCATAGCGAAAGGTCTAAAAACGATATTTTTTCGACCGACTCGAACCACCTTAAATTTGAAACTCCGATTGAGTGTGACTTGTAAGTTTAACTATTATTGAGTACATTGCCTCATTAGTAGAATTACTTTTGCAATTCTTACACATCGGTTTATATATTTTAACGGAAACAATATTGTTAATTAATTAATTTTAAAAATATTCCGACTACGGCGGACACTGCCGTTCGCTTTCTAGAAGATATTTGCCGTTCACTCCCAAACTGTAAACTGTTGACAAAATAATAGTAATCCGAAAATTGATCGAACATACTATTCTCGGATTTTAATAAGAACTCGAACCAGTTACAGGTTTTACTCAACCTCAATATAAATTTGTTCAAAATTTTAAGAAATATTTACCGTTAAATACAATATTGGTATAAAAAAAAAAGTACCCATAATATAATATTGTAGGTACCTACTTCGCACATATAAGAAATCGTTCGGACTTTTCGTTCTTAAATTTTTATACAACCGTTGTCGTCAGATCCATATGTTAATAAAATATGTTTCAAGTGACCAGGATGCTAGTATAGTATTGTAACTGCTATAAACAATTTTTTTAAATTGTTACAAATGGCTTTATCGATTTCCATAAGTTCAACCACTTGTGAAAGATCATTTTCTTCAATGAGACGAATAAAAATTAGCTAAGATCCTCCATGGCACAAGATCGCTTTACATTTTTATCTATTTTAAATATAGAAAAAGATATAACTAACAAATTAAATGTGTATGATATTGTAAAAAAATTTGTAAAAAAGGACAGAAAAATAATGTTAATTTAACTAGACTTTGTAATAAACATTTAAATTAAATTATTTAATAGCTAGAACTATATATTTTATCGACTATAACTATATGTATTGTATATATTATATATATATATATATATGAATATGATAATATTAAAATTTAACCCACCCAGAAATAGAGCTCTAGTTGCGCCCATAACTATATATTTATATTTTAATTAAATATAAACACATCGTAAAAATTTATAAAATAATCATTTTATTTCGGATGTTTCAAACTTCAACTTAGAAACGTCAACTAGAAAAACATTCGCGTATGTTTATCAATCTAAAAATATAATTTATCCATTATCTACTCGTTAAAATGTTGTTTTGATATCTTCAAAAACTAAATTTTAAATGTAAAAAGTATTACAATTATATAATAAAATTATATACCATTTGATTATATTCTATATATTACTCTGTATAGTATTGTATAATATGTATTATATTTTAAAATGATTGTACTTAAATTAATATATATTCGGTATTGAAAAAAATATTAAAATATTACTCTTATTTAAAAATGCAAAAGTTAAATAATAAATGTTTGCGGTATGATAAATGCAATTATCGCATAATTACCGCAAATACATATATTACAAATGACTATCATTATCCCAAATGTTTTGACTGCAGCCAATACCCCATTATAATATTTTTTTTAAATTAATTTAAAATTTTTTTTTTTTCTGAAAAATGAACTTTGATTTTCACTATATATTCATAATCCCCACATTTTATTTGATATTCATAACTAAACTAAAGAAAAATATATCAAAATAAATATAAATTAATCAATTTGTTCGGTCCACCAAATTTCACAAGGTTATGCGTGAAAAAATTATAACAGAAATTTTGTCTAGAAAATCTCAACTGATTACCGAATATAACGTTCTGATAACAATATTAACCGTTATTTACGGTCAGCTAATATTTAGCGATCACAGTTTTGTCTAAAGTATGAGGGCGACTATCATTACCCACTGACCATAATTAAATTAAAATTAAAATTAAAATTTCAAATTAAAATCATGGATGAATCCGGGCACTTTAGCTAGTATATAAATATACTAGTATATATATATATATATATATATATATATATATATAATTACATAAACAAAAAGTTAATAAAATATTTTAAAATAATTCTGCAACAAAATAAATAATTTCACGAAAAAAATGTAGCCAGGGAAATATATTACAGATTAGTTAATAAACTATATAATAACATGATATATACCTTTTGTAGGAGAATTGTTACTGCAGACTGAATCAATGCCATAAGGCATGCCATTACTAACCATTTGTTCGTAGGAGTTTACATATTTTTAGTTTACTATGCAACATAATTCTTAATAGTGTATAAAGTACCTTATAAGTATCTAAAAATATCTCTACTTTTGAATAAATATCGGGAATCTGGACCCCTGCAGTAGAATCTCTAATCTGCAGTAAGTTATCTATAAATAAATAAAATATTATATACAATATATAGGTAGGTACCTACATATTATATATTAGTTATGTATTATGTTATAAAATGAAAAGTTTTACTCGGTTGACGAAATTCCCATTTTATTGGTTCTACTTTATATTGTTTATACTTTTTATATTTTAAAAACGGCAATATTATATACTATATTATAGTCTTTTTTTTCGATATTTGCTGTTGTTATTTTTACGCGGTTACCCGTGCATAATGATTAAAACGTGATCATCGATATTGTGTTTGGGTCCGATTTCCGAAGAAATAAACAAACCCTTAACCACTGTTGGCGGAACGAAACCGCACATTGCGGGCATATAGTGGGGATAGTATAGTAGAGCTAATAATATGCTCTGCGCTGACTGTAGTGAAACGGTAAAACCTTTATAGGACACGTGTAGGTGTGGTGCCAAAGCGTCTAGCCAAAGAAGTAAAAACTTGTACGTATGTGGGATAGAGAATAAGTATTATCGGACTATAACTTGGGCGTGCCACAACCGGCTGATGGCGATGACCATTAACGTGGTATGAGGTATGACCGAGCGTGTATTATAGGTACCGCTGTATATATCTCACGTATGTTTCACGCGAAAGACGATGTTTTAATAACCCTTCCCACTCTATATCCTCTTCGTGTTCCATTAGAACATGCATGTTGTATGATATTCTATAAATGCGATTTCTCAACGTCCCCTCGTTGCCCAGTGCCCTCAAATATACACACTACACAATATACACTGGCAGTATTTATAAAATATGTATTCAAACATTTCAAACACATATAATAAATTTTAACATAGTATATAATACGCGTAAACAATACCTGTTCATATTTTTATTAACTCGGACCAATAACTATATAATATTACCTATATGCTTTTTTAAAATAAAAAAATATATTTTATTTTCAAATTCTAATGTAAATAATGATTAGATTACGATCACATATCTATATAATATATTAAGAAAATTGTTTATAAAATATAAACGACGATTAAACGGCATCGCCTCAAAGGCCCAACTTGTTAAATCTCCAACATAACGTTTTCAGCTACTATGTTTTCTGCCAATATATTATACGGAAAAATTTGTGGATATACATTTATACTACCCAGTACTTAACTTGAGACACATACACCATTAAATTATAACACATTTTGTTCTTATTGTTTTTGATACTCCTATACCGCTATCGTTTTTTAATCAAGTTTAATGATCTACAGTCTATACATTAGACTGTAGCACTGATCAGCGAAATTACTATAAGTAAATATAACTGTGGACCTCCCCCCCTCAACCATTCATTTACTGTATTTTACAATACTCATACTAATTTATTATGCAAATCATGTATTGTATTTAAACATTTAATGAAACTCCCCTCCACCCAAAAAAAAAATAAATAAATAAAACCACAGCTCTGAATCTGCCACTGACATAACTGTATAAGTAACGTTCGTTTTATGTAGGTACTAGGTACCTACACGTACATTTGAAAAAAAAAATAAGTATTTTCGTGTACCTATCTATCTTCCAATGCATCAATTGGTTTTTATTCATACCTACCTAATGAATAATGACGGCATATTATATGAATATAGTATATAGCTTATAATTAAACATTTCCTCCCATTTATCTACATAGAAAAATAATAACTATTATATTAAAATCCACTAAAGTAATAAACCCATAAATTATTTTCCAATCTATGTGTAACTTGGGGTTACCTACTTGGTTTTTGTAGTCATAGATTATAATAATATTATCAAAAAATGTATCCATGCATTTAGGTACCTAAGTAATTAAAAATATATACTTACATTTTTCATGAATCATTATAATATCTATAATAATTATAAATGTTTCACTTACCTAAAAAATAACAATTATAAAAACAATACAATCAACTAAACACAATTATTAAACTCAACTACACTTAACTGAACTATAGCCTACAATAAACTACACTGAACAAACTGCAACCACAGAATAAAATAATTATTTTATTCTCTACTGCAACTACTTACTACACTTTAAAACTAATAAAACTAAAATCTTAATACAAATAAATTCAACTGAGTAGCTGATCTAGTATTGCCAAAGACAAATATAAATCATATTACTAGCATTCTCTATGTTCTCTATATTATAATTTTTTCCATAGTTTTAATTCGGGTCCATGGAGGAAAAACTGGAAACGGCCGGCCAATTTTATATAATATAAAAAATGTATTTATTTTTCCGTTTCAAAACTGAAAGATATATTATTTTTAATGTTATACATCATCATTGTATATGAGTTTTATAAGTTATAATATTATAATCTAAAAACAATAAAGAATAATAGTACTGTAGTAGCACCCGTCCGAAATATTTCAGCAAATTTACGGTCGTTCTGTTTACCTATCACATTTTCTGCGACTTTTTCAAGTAGGTACTTACTTCGAAGATGTAATCATAGACACTAATCACCATTAGCAAATACATTATAGTATTTGCTATTAGGCTGATAGGAGGAGTTATAGTTTGGCATTTAAATACTATTATTAAGTGATAATCACTCAAGGTGGTATTATTTTATTATTATTATTATTATTATTATTATTATTATTATTATTATTATTATTATTATTATTATTATTATTATTATTATTATTATTATTATTATTGTTGTTGATGTAATATTTCATTAATTTAGACATATTATATATTATTAAGTATATACATTTTATATAATATATTGTAAATATAGAAATAAAAACCCAATTTCTACAATACTATTACTTACTAGTTGTTTAACATTGTTTTCTAAATACGTATTTGTTAAAATAAAAACAAATTATTTTGTAGAAATTGGGTTTTTAGTTTTATATAAATAATTCTACAAGTAACTCAACACCAATATAATATACCTATGTAAGTTTAACAAAATTAATGCTACTTTGAATTTTCAATCTAAATAAATATAAGTTTCTATAGGTTCTTTACTACATGTTAGAAACAGGACTTTCATATTCTTGTCAAAAATTTCAGTTTTAAAATTTACAAATTTGCAAACCTTTGTTATATGAAAGTAAAACATAATATGAAAAAATTATTTCGAAATTCTCTAGTAAAGAACCTCCCGAATCTCTTAATATATTTTCAAAATTAAAATCGAAACACTCTAAGTGCCCTTAATTTTGTTAGACTTTTAGGTCTAATCGTTGCTTAAAGAAATAAAATAATTTACTTTATTTATTCACTATGACTTGAATGGACTTTTTTGAAAACGATAAACAGCCCTGCTTATAATAAATAAAAATATACTACACTACAGAAAGTACAATGACCAAAATATAAAAAATTGCTCTCCGTATCCTAGGCTAAATCTTTCTACTGTAATTCTGTAAAGAACATAACGGGCCTACCCAAATATTATGGACTGGACACGGCACTGATTCTATTACTACCATGTATATTATTGTAATCTTCGGTATAAATGCAGTTAGCCACTCCACGATTTATTCACTTTTTTTTTAAAACCTATATAAAATGGTTTTTATTAAACAATGGTGTAGTTTGATTTTAGCGCAAAGTGCAAGCACAGCTTCAAAGTTATAGTGATTACTGATTTGAAAACTGTGTGCTTTGAAAAACCACATATCTACGCTGTGTTTTGGTATTGAAAAGTAGTTTTTAAGAATCACGATATAGTTCACAAACTATGTCCTTTTTCATGTTTGAATAGATATTTTTTTAATTTGTATTTACAAATGTAAATTAAATATGAAAACAATATGTAAAAGTATTTAATATCCATTTTAATTTATTTATACATATACAAATTACAAATTATTATCATTATCAATTGTGTCGGACTCGGAACTAGGTACTCGTATTTTCGTAGTAATACAGCTAGGTATGGTGAAAGTTGGTCCATCGTCCCTATTTACTCGCTTCGGTACTCGGACAGGATAGTGTATTATTATTATTATTATTATTACCTATTATTTATTTTTTTAAATTTAAAAGCAAAGATAAATAAATAAATCATTGCAATAGAAAACCGATTTTGAACTGTAGAAATTATTTTCCGATTTATAATAGTTTTCTATTATTTTAGATTCCTTAAATTATTTTATGTAAAACTACTAGGAAAATCTCAAAATTACCTCTTTAAAGTATACCAACCAAAATAAATTCGCTCTTGACCTGAAAACTCCTTCTAGCGTCTAGTCCTTCAAAAAGTATACACCCTATTATATATACTATCGATCCCCGTTATTTTTACGCGTAGGATTTGGGACAACATATACAACTTTATATATATATATATTATAGGAATTAGGAACCTAGGTGACGACATACGGCATATTGTATAGTTATAATATGTAATTTATTCTACTGTATATTATATTATACATACTGTTATACAGAGTGTTTTGTTCACATTTGGCAATGGAATTTTTTTTTCTGGCGTAATTTTCGCGTTTTCTTATCTTTTCGCATATGCTTCTATAATGCCATATATGCTATATATATAATGGTCTATCCCTCCGTCTCGCTTTCTCGTTCGCTCTTCTGTGTTTCGTCGCAAAAACCTTTTCACCACGTCACACCGGCCAAAACCTCGAGTGTCCTTCCGTCCCGATTTCGCCCTCCCCGCACGCGCTCTGTTCAGCGCTACGGTAGTCGCAGTCATCATCCACTCGACACACGCACACATAATAAAATATATTATATATCTTGGGAAAAAAAATAACACTGCGTCCGTGCCGCACAAAGCGTGTAAAACGGGCGCAGATGTGTTGCGGATAAACCCGTATGTACAAGCACGATATATACATATATATAAATTTACGCGGGGGCGTCTGATAAATTCTCTTTCCGTTTCCATACGGTCCTCGAGAACACAAATAATAAAATGTATTATTTATATTATATATTATACGAATTTATATTTTATTGTAATGTACGAATGCGAACTACGTAGTGATATATATAATATATATATATATATATATCTATATATTATTATCCTCAAGTCGTCAACCGCAAATCGTTGACCGTGGTATAATTCGACGTAGCGTAGGTACCTACTATTAGTATACCTATATAACATACGTACATTGCTAGAGAACGGTATCTATATACGAATCCTGAGCGCTCATTGGCTACATTTCGTTTAAGATAATACGGTAGGTATACAGTTCTGATAATGACACACGACATTTTGAAAGTGCGTGTTACCAGTAATTATTACCATAGAATAAGGATACTTATTTATCACCTACTTAATAATAATATTAAAATTAACCTGTGTTAATAGCATTAATTTTGTATTATTTTTTTTTTTTTTTTTCAATCGGATTGAGATTGTAGATTCCCACTTTTGAGTGACTTAATTAACTTACTTAACGAAAAAAATTGTTATTAATCCAGTTTATTAAAATAAAAATTAAAAAGTAACAGTAGGTACCTATACCTACAAGCAATATAATAAAATAAAAGAATACACATTACGTGATACATTGGTTGTGTTAATACATATTAACGTTTTTAATTATGCTGTTCTCAGCAGTTTAATCCATTAAGAATGAAAGGAGTTCTTAACTGCACTGTAACTTGTACTGTGTTATCTCAAACGAAATGTAGCCAATGAGCGCTCAGGATTTATATACGATTCTCTAGCAATGTACGGTATATCTACTGATATGCCGCCGGGTACCCCAAAAATCGCGTATAATGTACCTATATCGGTATCGAGTATCGACCGTCCGAAAATAATGCAACGACTCTGCAAAACAACAATTAAAATCCAGTCGAGGACGATAATATAATATTGTTCTTTTACTCGATCACTTACTTCGATTCGATAACTTAATAAAAGTCGGTTTTTCAATACCTAGTCCTTCTTTTTACGTTGCATACAATTTTCACGTATATTATGATGGTTATCATGATAGAGTACTTTTTTGAATTATTATAGACTGCATTCTCTCGAACCGAATCTGTCCGGATCGTATATACTGTAAAACATGGCTATTACTTTATTAGGTAGGTACTATGCATCAAAAATGAAAAAAAGTTTCTATAGCTAGGCTATAGTAGATTTAAAAATTATGATATTTCAACAAAAGTAGGTACCTACCTACTTTCATATGACCGATATGAATAATATGTGTTTTCATAATTAATAAGGTTTTTTCTTTCAGCTATAATACCTACTTTTATATAGGTATTTTAAACTTTGAGCTAATATATTATATTATATATCAATGATGTTTATTATTTTTTTTTTTATGTTTTATGAAAACAATATTTCCTGTAGAAAAAGTCGAGTCGATTACTATTTTGGAATAAATAGCTGTTTTTATAACAAATTTGTTCAATAGATGGTACTTTCTAGAGGTCATTTTTTTATTTTCCCAATATTTTACATAAGCATCCATCCAACCAACTGATAATATACAGAATTTGAATTCAGCGTTTTTATCACAACTTTGTCATTTTAATTATTAGAGTAAATTGACCTATTACAAAATTTATACACCAGATTATTATTTATACCGTAGTCAATCTTTTCCGAAATTTTAATTTAAAAAAAATATATTTAGGTATTTAAATTAAAAATAGTTGTTTATTTTTATAAAATTAAAATATAATACCTAGATATAATAATCTCTTCTATACATTTGGTAATAGGTCAATTTACTCTAATATTAGAAATGACAAAGTTGTGATAAAAATACTGAACGTGGGTTTTATATATTATCAATTAGTTAGACGGTACTCTGTGTAGGGAGTCAGAATACCTCCACGGTTACCTCATACTTGTCGTAGAAGTCGACTAATTGAGATTTCGTCAAGTCAACAGCCAAAAAAATATTTAGAGTCCTAAAAAGAATATAGGAGAGTTTTCCTCTACCATATGTTTGTGAGGAAAACAAAATTACGTACTTGGATGTGGAAATAGTTAAATGATGAGTTGATCAGTATTATCTAGTCTGACAGTGACCACGACAAAAAACCTGATTGTAACGAAACATTAAAGGAAATATAAATGATATGTGGGAAAATGTAGCAAAGAATGTTGAGTGGGTTGCTAAGGAAGTAGTTACCTAATGCGAGTAAAAGTAGTATGCCAGTGGATAAGTAAACATGGTGGTGGGCAGAAGAAATGCAGGAGATAATAACAAAAAAAATAAATACAGTTTAAGAAATGGCAGAAAACTAGAGAGAAAGTGGATTGGGTAGAGTATAAAGGTTTATCTAAAACAGCAAAAAGCGCAGTGAGTAGAGCTAAATCAAGATATGAGTTTTATGAGAAGTTATAAACAAAAAAAGGGGAAAAAAGTGTACAGATTGGCTAAGGGAAGATAAAAACAATCCAGGGACTTTAGAAATGTTTAGTGTATAAAAGATGAGAATAGGAGGGTTTTGATGAAGGACAAAGAAGTGAAAAGATAAAAAGATGGAAAGAATATTTTAAGAGATTATTAAATTAAAAATTTCCGAACGAGGCAATTGTTTGAGTTAGTAGAATTTGTATGTGGTGGATTTAATAAGGAAAGAGAACGTGTGGAGCTTTGTGAGAAAAATAAAAAATAAGAAAGCGGTGGGACTAAATGGAGTACCAGTATAGGAAGTACCTATTAGGAAGTTTAGGTATAGGATGACTGACAAAATTCTTTAAAAGGGTAGATACTAGTCGAAAGAAAAATTCCAGAAACGTGGATGAAGAGTTGTGTGGTACTAATATTTAAGGATAAAGGAAATTTACAGGAATATGAAAATTATAGAGGAATAAAACTTATCAGCCACAGTATAAAGATTTGGGAAAAGATAATAGATCAAAGGGTAAGAAGTGAGACGATTTTTACTAGCTTAGGTTTATGACTGTAAGGTGAACAATGGAGCCAATATTTATGTAAAACAGATTGTAGAGAAGTACAAAGAAAGGAAAAGAAAATTGTGTACTGTATGTATTGATCTAGAGAAGTTTTGTGAAAGGGTTCCTAGGGAGATCTTAAAGTGGGCACTGGGCATTAATGAAGAAAGGATTACCAAAGGTAATGCGAACATTATTGAAGATATGTATGAAGGAGCGAGTAAGCGAGTACAAGAATGAGGAGTCTGTGTGGAAAAAAAAAGATTTTTTTTCATTTTATTTCCGAAATATATTCTTTGTATCGAATGTTACAACTTCTGCTGGTTTTTCCAATATAAAATTTATTGTAGCTACATATAAGCTTATAAACACCATAATTATCATAATTAATTATAGAAAAGTTATTTTACATATTTTTGGATTTATTATTAATTATGGTTTTAATTAAATTATTATTAGTTTTAAATGCAATTTTTACATTATTACTATTGTTATTTAAAATATTTCTAAATTTACCTGATAAAAAGTTATAGTATTTCATAGAACAATGATTAATTGAATTATTACTAGCCACTAGGTAGTATATAAATAGGATGATGTAGGTAATTTTACTTTAATTCTTTGTGAATTTTTTTTTATTGTATTTATATCAAAATTATTTTTAATTCCTATGTTACAAACTATATTAAATTAATTTTCATAGTTAGAATTATATTTTATATATTATTTTTATAATATATATTATATATATATATATATATATATTATTATTATTATTATTTTGTATAATATATATTTATTTTTATTAATAAAATACCGACAGCTAGGTATTTATATATTTGTAATAAATGTATGCACCTACCTATACTTACAACCATTTTTTTAAATTTTTAATTATTATATTATTTATACGTTTTTTAAAAAACGAACTGCAATGAATAACAATTAGTGTGAATGAATTAAGTGTTGTTCAATTAAAAAATCCTTTATTCTATATTTTAAATTATTATCATATTAACTAATTTTTTTTTTTTAATATTAAGCAAATGCAAATGTGTTCGTCAATAAATGGTAGAATGCGGTTACATGTACATAATATTGTTGTCATAGAAACATAGTTTTGCATCAAAATAAATATCATCAGTTTCACTTTGTTTCTTACAAAAGTTGTTGGGTTTTAAATTATTATAAATATAGGTACACTGAGGCGTAAATTGTGGGACGAGAAAGAGTAGTTGACTTTCTAATAGAAATTGAAAGAACAATGCCTTATTAATATTTTGTAAATTAATTATCTAATTGTTTAATAAAAGCTTTCTCTTACTAAATATCATGGTACTTGGACCCTGAAGTATCAGATCACGTGCAGATTATAACAGTAAATCATATTTTACAGAAATTCTATAACTTAAAAAACCTATAAAAATAATTGTCGTGGACAAACAAAAAGATAAACACTAAGTACAATAAATGTTTTTTTCTAATGTTGAAAATGTGTCCAAAATAATAACTTCTAAAAATGTATTCTTCGGTACCCCAAACTTATTAAAGTAATATTTTTAAAGTTGTTTTCAGTAAGAATAATTGAAAAGAAAGGAATAAAAATAACATATTACAATGCTTAAAAATTAAGTTTTTATAAAATGTTTTCCGTTTTTAGAAATTATTTATTTTGTATACTTACCCAATCGTAAAGTTTCCTACCTATTTATATTTTTAGAATAAACCTAGGACCACTTATAAAATACTTTTAAAACGTATTTAATGTAATAAATCATCGTAATAAAATAAATGTTCTAATCTCAGTTTACACTCAAAAATTATAAAAAAAAATAAGTACTTATACAATTTTGGTAGATTTTTCATACATGTTAGTCATTCTTATAATGTGAAAACTGAATAGACGTAAGAAAATGGAAAAAATTACCTTTCAAAACTTTAGTAAAAGTATTTTTTGAGAAAAAAAATATTCGTTATACGGTTATCTATAGGTAGGTGTTTATTATTCATATTTTTTTTTATGAAAGTAACTTGAATCCCCTATTTATACTATTGTCTTGTATATAAACTATTAAATTAATTAAATAAATAGTAAATAACTTTGTGTAGGTATATTATATATAATATGTACCTATGTGTTTATATATTGTACATACAAACTTTACCAAATAAATAAACCAAATTGTTACATTAATAGTATCTGGGGACTAAGGACTGGGACCGGAATTTCAACTTTAATGCGAAAATAATTAATATTTTTTAATTATTATTATTATTACCTTGTAATAATAATTAGTTTACATTTTCGGTACAAATTATTATTTCGCATATTTTACAGGGGCTTGAGTTAGGCAACTTAATAAGCACCTATAATAATGTATTTTAAATCTTCTCCTTCACCTTCTCATCCAACTATTTAGGGTCGGCCAGTAACAACATATTTTATAATATTTAAAAGTAATGAATGCTATAACTTTTAACATATTTGATACAACAAATTCCATTGTAAAATAACATTATGTAAAAACTAAATGAGTAAACTTTAGTAAAAATTATAATATAATCTTAAGATTTTGAAAACTCATTATTTTTCTTATTTATACTACATTGTGTATAGTCGTTTTTATTAGTTATGTTCAAATTTATAAATTATTGGAGAATCCCTATGATATTATATAGGTACCTATTTAAATATACATTAGCTGATTCCTACTATCTAATATCTACATTACTACTACCTATATTTATTTTTTTTATATGTACTTAATATTATTATACATAGGTACTTAGAACTAGAGATGTGAGGTCGGTAAGTTTACGTAAATTTCACCCAGGTTTTTTTACCGTAAAATAAAATTTAAAAAAAAACCTTAAAATCGAGTGATCTCTCATTTTTAATGTTTTTGCTAGCGTAGAAACTTTTATTTAGCCTAATAAAATGTATAATATATTGAATAATAATAAAATTAATATATTGTCCCTTTCCTGTAAAGAATTTTAGGAGTAGATAGTCAAAATGATAAAAAAAAATGTTGATGTTAACATATAAATTACTAATTAAATGTAAAAAAAAAACAATGGTTATTAAAGTTATGAAACAATATAAAAATTAATTTATAAAATTCACTCTAAAAAAATTCACCGATTTACTGAAGTTTATGTCAATTTATGTAAATTCTACATCTCTACTTAGAACCATTAATATAATTAATATTATTATTTATAATAAAATAATATATCAATATACAATAGATGGCCCAAATATATATGTTATTATATAGCAGTGCTAAAATCGTAGTAATGGGAGCCAGAATAGTAATAATGTGGGAACTAGGAAAGTAAAGAGTGCTAATTGTATGACTAAATTCAGAATAATGTTGTTAAATAAATTATTATATTTTGAGTTTTCAAATGTTTTAAATAATATTATTATTTATAAGTAATAATAAATAAAATATAAAAAAATAAAATAAATAATATAATAATAGTAAATAATACAATTTTCTCCAAAACTTAAAAAAAAAAGAAGTCATAAACATGCCTACTTAAAATTCCGAAAAATACTTTATATTATTGCATAATTTGTTGACTAAATTTTGAAATACTTCATTCAAAATGTGAATAAGTAAAAAAAAAAAAAGGTCATAGACTTTTTCTACTTTTGTCGTTTAATGTCTATTTTTACCAACTGGACTTCCTTGCTCATTTACATATATACCCCCCTCCTTTGATAGCTTCCCTGATCAGTAGAAGATCTATGAAATGAGCATCTCAATGTACATTATATAAGTAGGTACATAAACATTCCATTACATTATTTTTTTTATCACAATCTGTTTTAATTTATGTTATTACCAGAGTTATAATAAATATTACAGTACCAACATTTTAAATACACATTATATGTATATATAAAACACATACTTAGTGATTAACACCCTTAATTTTATACGTTGTAACGTTGTATTCATATAATAATGTTTTGATATACAAATTATATTATACATTCTTACTATATATATTACATAAATATATAAATTACATACAATAAATTAATATTTATATTTTATACCTATTCTATTTTTATTAAAAAAAAAACTTTTTTGAGATAGAAACATTCATTTTTAAAATGTTTTAAAGTGAATATCAAATACGATACAATTGTAATGTTTTATATGCCTATATTATCATCCCATCTTATTACCATACCCTAATAGAATTTATAATTAATAACCACCACTAACAGCAATTGATGTACCAGTAATGTACGAACTTTTTTCAGACGCCAAAAATGTTACAACTTCAGCAATTTCTAAAAATTAAAACATAACAACAATTAAGAATTGTCCATAAAAAATGTGATCAAACATTTTATATCAAATTTCTCATATATAATGCGTACTTTTATACATCAACATAATTACTAATAAACAGAGCCATCCTGAAGAAAATTTTTTGGTGGGGTTAAATTGTAAAAAAAAATATATAAACTTTTCTTTAAAACATAAAATAAGCAAAAAAAAAAAAAAAAAAGTAATCAACTTTTTTTCCATTTTGCCAAATAAAATCCTAATAATTTATAGTTTGCCGACTTGAAATTCTGAAAAATACTACATTTCTGGTTAATTTTCCAACAAAATTCCAAAATAATTCATTCAAAACGTGAATAAGCCAAAAAAAGTCCATAGACTTTTTCTATTTGCCAATTGAACTTAATTTAGCCAACTGAATTAAATTTTACAGAATGATTTCTGTAATTGGAACCATGTCTGTAAATGAGACCACCCCTTCCCTTCGGGACAGCCCTGCTCATAAAAATACCAAATTCATTACCATACAATAATTTTATGTACCTATATAGTACTTTAAAAAAAAATTTAAAAATTGATACATAAAATATTACAATAAATAAAAAACCCAAAATCACAAAAATAATTTTAACTGTGTATATGTACTTTAACATTACTATGTTATCATCTTCAGTATGAATCAAAAAGTTTATATAGTTACTAATTAATTAGGCTTACTATATAGCTTACAAAATTTACATAGTTGTTAAATATGTGTATCCAGTTAAAAGCTTATTATTTTTGTGATTTTGAGTTTGTAATAAATTATAGTCATAAGTATTCAAGTGTATTTAACAAAAAATATTGTTATTTATGATCATGTACTTTACATAAATATTTATATTTTTCAATGATTACCTTCTGATTCAGCAAATCTGTTTAAAGGTATAACAGATTTAAAGTATTCTTTTACTTTATCAGGTATAATGTCAGTCATTGGAGTAACAGTAAACCCTGGCAACACAGTGTTACATCTAATATTGTACCTAATAATAAAACAATACAATTTAAATTACATCATATTTTTTATAATTATTAACATACTGTGCCATTTCTAATGCCACCGATTTACTGAAAACTTCGACAGCCGCTTTACTGGCTGAATAATTGCACTGTCCTTTATTTCCACGTTGAGCAACTATGCTGCCAATGTTCACTATAGAACCAGATAATTTCTTCTCAACCAGTTCTTTGCAAATGGTTTGAGTGACTAAAAAAGTTCCCTTTTAATAAAACAAAATAGTATTAATATTGACTTAAAAGAATACCATAAAATTAACATTTAAATTACCTTTACATTAACATTAAATACACTTTCGAAATCCTGTATAGACATTTTCAACATGAAATTGTCTCTTGTGATTCCTGCAGCGTTTACCACTACAGTTGGGGGAGCAGAATAATCAATAAAAACTTGTTTCATTACACTGCTAACAGACTCCGTATCGGATACATCCAGTTGATAACTTTTGTGTCCTTTGCCTAAAATTTTGTTTTAATAATTATTCATTTTGATTGCTAATGCTGCATTCATACCAAAACAACATTGTGATATAATATAAAATGATGATATTATTGCTGCCGATGCATGTATAATTTTAAGTCTTGCAAAGATGAAAATAATAATTTAAAGATTTGGATTTCGCCATTCATTACTTCATAGAAAAAGTATAATGGCAATCATATTTTAAACTAAGATTCCAGTTATGATAAATTTTTTAATTTTAGTCAGGTCAATTTTGTTATTTAACAAATAAATCTTGCTAGATTTTAAGTAATTAATTATCTATCTTATATAAATAATATTGAAAATAAATATTACATTTTTTTTAATGTTATTTTCCTATCTTTTTTTTTTAAGGTAAACTTTGTTTAAAACTTTACCCAAGTGTGGACTTATCATATTAAATTGTGACTTATTCAACCTGTAAGCTCTGCAACGGTGGACTGTACATTATCTATATTAACGTCTGCTGCAACAATTGTAGCACCTTCTCGTGCCATCAGACGACAAACCGCTTTACCGATTCCTCCTCCGGCTCCTATACAATTGATAATATGAATTAGATATCAGTTAAATAATATATTTATTAATTTCACCACGACTTATATGCAAGGACACAGGACATTTCTCAGTCCGAAATTTTGTACCAGTCCACCCCTATCTATATATCTATACTTACCAGTTACAAAAGCTAATTTTCCTGGTAACATGTCGAACAAATACAATTAGCGATTTGTCAATTTCATTTAATTCAGTATTTCATAAGTGAAAAACTTATTTTAACAGACAGGACTCAAAAGTAAAAGATGTTTCAATTAATATAATAGTACCTATAAGTAAGTAAAAACAAAAATTAACATAAATTATAATGGAATTCGAACTCTACACGAATTCGAAACTGACATACCTCTGATAAGTCATAGGATATACCTAGATAACATAGCTTTTTTTATCAGGCCATCACCTGTTAACATTTTTTTTAAATAAGATTATTCAAAAATGTAACAAGTGGACTTGCCGATATATACAGGTACCTACATTGGAAATATCGAGTGTTTATATATTTACAGTGAACATAATAGTACATATTCCGGACTAAGATACTTTAGTATCTTAGTCCGTGGTACATATTATAAAAGTTTGATATTTATATGATAAAACAAACCGGAGGTAAACACTAGGAACTTGAACTATGAACATATGACAGCTTTTCAAGATGTATTTGAAATTGTGCATATGATAGAGTTAATTCGTCGCAAAACGCTAGAGCACAATCAAAGTTTAATATATTCTCATCTTTCCATTGGCACCAAAATCGTTGACCTACGATAATTATACTATATGTACTTACAGTTGGAACTGCGAAAACACTATTGATGTGAAAATTATGCCAGTGACTTTAAATGTACAAATATTTATTGTTTGTTTAAAAAATCTTCAAAAGCTCAGAGTTTTATTTTATTACATTGAACTTTCAACATTATAATAATCAATATTAATTTGGCTATTAAACTATTTTGTCATTTAATTGTTTGCATGACATTTCTAAACTACATTTTCTCAGATTTTATTTTCTTATTTAAAACTTAATTTTATTGTGCTTAAAAATGGAATAAAAAACAACAGTTTGTGGTTTGCAAGGAAAAATCTTCTATGTTCAAAACGTGGTTTTTATATACTTGGATACAGAAAAAAATAAACTTTAATATAAAAGAATCTACTATATGTCGACAGAAAACAGCATGAACCGAGCCCATGTATTTTTTTGGGGGCAGGTTATGGGTGATTAGTTGTTTTACAATACTGGACTTGAGGACAGGCCGGGTCTTCAAAATGAAATTCGGGCCAGGTTTGGTGGATATAATTTTAGTTTTGGGTTTGATAGGGCTTGAAAAAAATGGCTAGTGCTGATCTCTGGTATCTACTATCTTTCTTTTATGATAAATGAAAATGAATTAAAAATACTTTCTGTAATGAACTGTGTTTTTGAAATTCTGTGACATTTAAAATTCAAAATCAAAAACCTGACAATTTTTTTCAACTTTTTTAACAATTTTCATTTTACAAACTCAAAGCATATTTTATTATTATATAGATTCTAAGCAATTTTTGTTTTTAGTAAAAATATTAGGTTTTAACACAGAAGATTTTTTCCAGCAAATGACAATATACTAATATTGTAATTTCATACTATACTTATACATTATATCATGTATAGTACTAAATTATATTAATATATATTTCTACTGAAGGCCCGTACCTACCTAGACCCTGGCAAGAGAGCAAGTGCAAGGAGTGTAGTAATACTAAAGTCGAAATGTCACAATAATTTTGAGGAAAATTATTACACAAATGACCTTTTTTTTTTTTTAAAAAAACCTTATTTGCCAGTTCAAAATGTTGTTTTCACCAGTGTCGCTGATGGACCTTACTAATAGTCTGATCTACTATTTAGTACATAATATATTAAAATTGACACCAATTATTATATACTTTATTAAGTCAATGATCTACAAAAAATATGTAGATTATAAACTGTTTCGGTTTACATACTATCATACTATACACAAAATATAGTAACTTACATTACATATTTTTTGTAATTCACATACATTGTTTAAATACATGGCTCTTTTCAGATAATCTTGCAATATACACAGAACCATTACAAGTATCAAACAAATTAAGAAAATTTATATTTAAATACTTATTTTAAAAAATTTACAGGATCAGACAGATTTCTACAAATTAATTAAAAATCCTAACATTATATAAAGTACAAACATTTTTTTTTAAAGTCTTAAGAGATAAAATTTTGAATTGAAGTATACATATTAATCATATTGGATACAAATAATTATAATTATAACTAATTATATTAATAAACATTATTTTAAATAATTATAAACCTTGAAAATAAATAAGAACTAAAGCAAAAATTATAAATGGAATGATTTTCTTAAAGTAAAACATATAAAAATTGGAATTATTTTCATATTTTTAAAAATTGAATTTAAGAAGTCATTACACCAACAATTTTCAGTGGAAAAATCAGAATACAATTGTTAATAAAATGGATTTTAGATTTAAAATACTCATTATTAAATCAATAGAGAACAACATTTTAAAATAAACCTCATTTAGATTTTTTAATTTATTTATTAAAAAACAGTTATTAGTAAAGTGTGTAATGTCCTCTTAATAATTTCATTATAAATAACAAATATGAATAAATAACGTTTATCAAAAATAAAAATAAACAATAAATAAAACATTTAGGAGGTTTTAATTTAATTTAATACTTTGAAGTGTTCAGCAGACTGAGTAGTATTTTCCTTCGACACTGATTCAACCATATCAGATCTATCTAAAAGGATGTTCAATTCTTCATCAGTAAAAACTAAAAAAAAATAAATATATATTAAACAATGTATTAAAATTGTTCTCAATCTAATTTTAGATCTTTGTTTATTTTTCTTCAACTTTACAACTTTTTGACCAGAAGACTTGATGATCCATTCATTGTATGTATTTTATTTTATTATTTTCATTTTTACATATTTAAAAATGTTGAAAGTAACGTCATTGTAACTAGTTATTTTGAATTGAAAAAGTAATGTAACGCTTTTACTTTTTTAATTAAGGTAACGAAAAATTAATCTAGTTACCTTTTAATTTTGTAACTAATAACGTAACTTTTTAAAAGTAACTTACCCAATACTGACTAGTACATACAAAATTTATAATATTGTTTCAAAAATCAAACAATTGTCATAAAAAATGAATTAATAACACAATAATAACAATGTCATTTTTACATTGCCTATGAGCAACAAAAACTATTGTCAAACTCAGCTATACTATTTTAGCCATTGTCAATTTGGACATATATATAAATATATTATTTAATCTATCATAATATGAACAAATCGTTTAATCATATTTATTACATCATAAAGACAAATAAATAAAATTACTCACTAAATCCATTTGATTGTATTTTTTTATTGTAATCTGATGATTCCAATAAATTCATTAGTTCTTCAATGCCCGTTACAGTTAATTTTGTATTTCTATTAAATGTACCTGAAATTCATATATTACATTATATTAAATATTTAAATCATAACATAAAAATGTACATATTTTCACTTATAAATAATTAATATTTGTATAAGTTATATAAGTTTCAATGGTTAGAGTTAGTATATTTGTAAATTTAGAAAGAACTGGGAAAATAGGTGTCTCTTAATCTGTTTTGAATTAGTATTTAGGAGATTAAATGTTTCCTTTAAAAAAGTATAGATAAACTAAGCAATGGATGAGACTGTTTATTTTAATTTTATTACATATGTTATAACAATTAATCAAATTAAAATCAATTTTAATTACTTATAACACAAATAAATGTATAATATTTTTGTAAATTAGTTTATAATTTCACACTTTAATTTTTTTTTAATAATAATATAAATTATTATTAAAATAAAAAGAATACCCAATTACAAAATACATTGAATTCTAAAACCACTTGTTAGTTAAATAAATATTAACACAAAGAAGAATTTAAAAGTGAAATAAATTATATAAGTAATATAATTTTACCATTGCCAATGATCATTTTTTCTAGTTTCCTTTTTGCAACCGCACGTTCTAATATTCTTTCATCAACAGTGTTTTTAGAACAAAAACGGTACACAACAACAGGTTTATCTTGACCCATTCTATGGCATCTGTCTTGAGCTTGTAAGTCAGATTGTGGGTTCTAAAATATAATATATGAATTTAATTTATTTGTCTACTATAATACTAGTCTTGTAAGTTACTTCCACAACTTTGATAGTATTATAAAATCATAAATTACCTACCAACAATTTATAATTAATGAAATTTTTCTAATATTAGTTGAATAATTTTTTAATTTAATAATAATACCTTGATATCATATACCATACAATTAAAATTAACTATTATGATAAAATATATATATTTGTCTATAGTTGTACTGTTTAGTTAGCAAGATAACATAGATAGCTCAGGTGGTTTTATAAATTCAATACTGACAAATTACACTTCCAAAGTAAATTAAAATACAACAAAATAAAAATGTTTTCTAGTAATTGAAGATGACAAAACCAATACCAATATTAATAATAATTATTCAAGTTAGAAAAACTATGGTATCCGCTCAAGTTCTCTTGGTTTTTGGAATGTGATATAAAATAATTAAGGTGGTTCGAGTCCGTCAAAAAAATATTGTTTTTAGATCTTTCGCTGTGATAAAATTGCGAGATTTTGACTGATCCGATTTAATTCTGTAAAAATCATAATATTTTTTAATATCTTTTCTAGGTTTTAATCGAGGTGTTTTTCGAAATATGAATTTTCGATTTCAGTATCATTAAACAAAATTTTCATATATTAAAAGTTGTTCACTTATGTATATCTAAAGCGGAAATTCATATTTCGAAAAACCCCTCGATTAAAACCTAAAATGATGTCAAAGAATCATATGCAGAATTAAAATTGGACGAGCCAGTCTCACAATTTTGTCACAGCAAAAGCAACTTTCTGTTCAAAAAGTGATTTAGTATATGGTCTTATTTTCATTATTTTGACACTTGCAATTCATATTTAACCTAGACGTTAATTTTTTTATATAAATACAAGCCCAAGTAGTGTATTTATTAAATTATTAGCTTCAATAAAATTTTATCATGTACGATAAATTGCCAATTTAATACTCCTTAGAAAATGACTCGAACCCCCTTAATGAAATTTTAAAGCATACTTTTAAAACTTGAGAAAAAAGAACAATTTCATCTCCTGCTCATCAAAATTAATTTTACAATTATAAATTGAAGTAAACAATTATGAATATTTAATATATGTTAACTTATACACATATAATAATATATAGTATAATAAAATTCTGCTAACTCAAAATAAATTAGTAGATATCATATACATTATAACTAAAGATCGGATTTTCAAGCACTTATAATTATTAAATATGCTTTTAAAAGGTAAAAAAATTCGAAATATACCATACAAAATGTAATTATTTTTGTTCAGCATTAAATTGAGTATTAGTACCTATAACATTAATGATAAAAAGCAACATGCATTTGATGCAAAATCTGGTATTTAATTATAACATAATAATTTTCAGTAGGTGGAAAGACTATGGACAAATATTTCTTTTATAAAATCTTAAATGCTAATTTGCAATTTTTAAAAAAACTATTCATACCCAGTCACTGTCAAATATAATAACGGTATCTGCTGATGTTAAATTCAAACCAAGTCCACCTGCACGTGTTGATATTATCATTAAAAAAAATTCTGGATCAGTATTAAATATTTTCATTGCTTCCACTCTAGATTGAATGTCCATTGTACCATCTAATCTGGTATACTTATAGGTACGATAGATCAAAAACTCTTCAATTATATCTAATATTTGTGTCATTGTAGAAAACAGCAACACCTAGAAAATGAAATTATAAATAAATTATATGTATGTAAAAGATTAACTCTGATTTTCATATTGTAATTTGTACAATAATTATTATTCTAAAATGAACAAAATTGAAATACGGCACCAAATTATTATAAAATAATGTATAATAAAATAAAAAAAATTTGCAGATCAACAATTTCTCTTTGATTGACTTTAGATATTGTTAAAAATTCAAAACATTTCATAAATTGATTTAGTGATATAACAATATATAATTTCACTGACTCGTCACTTTATGTTTCTTTCTCAACATTTTTACTTAGGTAAGCATACCCAGTAGAGTACGAAATGTGTGTGAATTTTTGTAGTAATAAATTGTTGTCATCATTACTAAATTGTGTTAAGTTAGTTTGATTACACAGTTTAAGAAGCTGGTTACTGTACTAAGAAATAGCTAGCCGATTGCTCCTTAACTGGATAAGATTAGGTACCTTAAAAGCGGGTTATTACTTTGCTCCTTGACTTAAAATGTACCCCAAAAATTTTTTTTTGTTGTAGCACTTGGTAATTTTATGATAAAAGATTATATTTTTTGGGGGGTGGGGGTTATTGTTATTATTTCAAATCATTTGAAAAGTTATTAACATCAATCTATTATATTAATATATATGAGCACTTGTGACTATTTATAATTATTATATTATATACCCAAAGTCACAATATTATACACTTTTATTTTGCATATACGTATTTAAGTAACTAAGTTGTCTTCTTCAGCACGTACCAACAACAAACTGTCATTTTGATTTGTCATATTATGTCATTTGTATAGTTTTTTTACACATTTTATGTTATTTCTCAATATTTATCTATATTATAAAAAAACCCAAAATTTTTAGAATTTCATGCAACTTTGCTCCAAATATTTTTTTTTTCTATTCATTATTTTATTTTGCTGTTTTGTTATAAATTACCTGTTAAATATCTAAAGTCAATAGATAGGTAGATATTTAAGTTTTTTTTTTTTTTTTGTGATAAATTACTTGTAAAATGTACCTATACCTAGGTCAATAAACAATAATATTAATTTATTAATAAACAATAATATTATTTTCATAAGTTTGTAATTCACTAATATAAAAAATTCGATTATTTTGATAAAAATAAATTGAAAAAAGTTGTTTGATTAACTTTAAAAAAAAAAAGAAAAAAAAGTTATTTATGTACAGGTTCAAATAAGTTAAAACATGAGCACTTAATATTTATAAGTCTGATAAAAAGCCATAAAAAAACCAAGACTGGTAAAAGATTGATAAAATTTGTAAGTTTAATTATATTTTAGTATTAGGTTTAGGTTTGTTCCAGCAGTGTTGTAAACTTTTGGTGCATGCACAAAGTCAAAGTTGTGTTCAAAATATTCTCTGATCCATCAGCGCTGCAACATGTTGTCAAGTTGTTCAGTCAAAAGTTTCACGAATGCATACAACGCGAATAGTTTTATAATTCTTGTTTATTCTTGTTTACTCAGTTGACACTCGTAATAATTAATAACAATATTAATAAAAAAATTAATTTCGACATTTGAACATTTATTGTTGGATTAAAATATATTACATATTACTTTTTTATGCGATTTAAAATTGAACCTAAAATGACAAAATTAATTAATTATAGTATATCACAATAAAACATCTATTAAGTTATTTTGGCGGTAAGTGCTAAACATAAACCTAGGTTAATATGGGTTACAACCACAATCTTCTACAGCCGAAAGCTGTTCAAGTTACAAACTTGTTATTTTAAGCGCATACATGTTCATTATATGTTGTTATCAATGATAACTTGTTTATAACATTATGCTAGAACAAACTTAATGTTATATCCATAGTTGTTTTGTTAATAATTACCTGTTAAATCTATAAGCCAATATATAGATATTTAAGTTTTTTTTTTCTTTTTGTTATAAATTACTTGTTAAATGTACCTAGGTCAATAAACATTTTCATAAGTTTATTATTAACATATAAAGATTAAAGAGATTGATTAATAAAAATAAATTAGAAAAAAGTTGTTTAATTAACTTAAAAAAAAAAAATTTAGTTATCTATGTACAGGTTCAAACAAGTTAAAACATGAGCACATAACATTGCACCAATAATTATTTTATACTTCAAACAAGTGCGATTTTTTTAAACTATCCTTACTATCCAACATTCAAACCTATAAAACAACATAAATAAGTTATTTTTAACTTTATTATTGAAGCTACAGCATAGGTTTAAACTTTAAAAACAATACATTTGGAGCAAAGTAATTCACTCTTACTGTATATAGTCGATCTCATATGAGATGACATGTGTGTGAACGACCAAATTATGTATGTTTCGGATCACAATAGATTTTTGCCATCGGATGTATTACATACTCAGTTATCGCGTTAGCTAACAAACACACACACGCACACGTATGCCTTATACAGGCATATGGCACCCTTAATATGACTATGGGATATAATATATAAATGCTTGCCTGACAGTTATAAGAATAATGCTGCTCCATGGCTGAAAGCTATTACACAGATGTACTGCTCATTAGTCACGCCCCCCGTACACGAATACAAGTCATTTCATTTGAGACAAAGTGTAGGTATTGACAGTCCTTCAACAAACAGGAGACGTGTTTCAGTGGATTTACAATTTCTAATTCTAGTTCCCTCTACGATCCTCTTTAAAAATTGTTTATCATTATAAGTTTTAGAGTTTTAGTCATAAACAAAATTAAATATACTATTCTATACAGTATTACCCCAAAAATTTGCAAACCAATGAATGTCTTTAAAATATTTTTATAAATTATATACCATTTTAATGTTTTTTTAAAATGTAAAATAGTTTCAAAAGGTTGCAGCCATGCAATTATTTATCCATTGTATCTAACAGTGTAGATAACAGATATGTGGGTTAGGTTAAAAGATACTACTAAAGATTAAACTAGATACACAATTCAATATTTAGTTTAGAATTAGATTCAACATTAATAATTTGTGTTTAGGACATTTGACATTATAATATTACATTACATATTAAATTACCTTATGTCCGAGCAGTTTTAATTTTGTCAACATAGCATCCATAACTTGAAATTTTCCACTAACTTTAACAATGTTTTCATCAACAAGAACTCTTTTTGTTCCTGGAATTAATGGCAAATGTACAAGATATGGATGATTAGCTATTTTTTTTAGTTGCATAAATGGATTCTGCATGACTACTGAAATGGCCATATTTTTTTCTTCGACTCTAAAATTAATTAAAACATATTATTTATACTATATTTTATTTAAATATAAAAATAAATACAGGTTGCATTTTAGTGTCAATCACCATTCTGGAAACTTGTATATAATGTAATGATGGTATAATGGTAAGAAAAATAGCATTTTTTTGTCTCCTAATCAATATTAAAACCATGTTTTAATACTCAATAATCCAACATAAACAGTATGTAAATAAGCTAACCAGTAAATATAAAATATCATATTTTACATCTGTGGTCAAATAAAAACATAGGTAATGAATTTTTCACACATATCAAAAACATTACTGGTCTCAATTAATGGGACGACAATTTTCACAGATATCAAGCTTGCTGTTATTTCTGGTTGTTCTACAAATATTCACCTAACTAAGGCAATAACTGATTTAGTAATATAGAATATGCTACAATAAATTTGAATCAGACTATCATATACATTAATAATATAAAAATGTGTGAAGTATGGTAAAAGAGCTTTTATCTAATGAGTATATAATTACACCAATTATATTTGTGTTGATCCCCAAAGTTCCAATATACACTGTTTTAGACAATACATAGCAAATTATATGAATTTTTCAAATCACTATTTAAGATAGTTTATGAAAAAGTTAAAAATTCTTCAAAAATACTTTCACCCTTTTCATATTCCCATCATATGCTATCAATAATGTTAGTTCTCAACACAACCTACTCTCCTATCTACAATATTAAAACTATGTACATTCCACTCAGAGCTAAATTCAAAATTTGTCTTTTTTTTGTAATTGTTTTAAATACAATGAACTCAAAATAAATTCAACATGATTCCTAGTAATCATCAATGTACATGTTATATTACCTCGCATATGTAAGAAAACATGAGTAAGTATATCTAATCAATATAATTTGTTATATTTTATCTATAAATATAATTCATTATTTTTATTATTCTAAATAAATATATGCTTATTTAAAAAATTATAAAATAAAAATATGTGTATACCCATAGGTATCAGGAAAAGGGGTAAGATGGAATAATTATTTCATACAATAGTAACGAAAATCTTAATTTAAATGATGTGTATGTTATATACAAATATATGAGAATAATAAAAACGTCATTGTTTAATCATGTCCATAATAAAATCAGATAATTAATACAAACCAGTGGTAGTTCTCGGACTAGGACAACGAGTAATATAAGTAACTGGGAGAGAAGATGTATATACAATGTATAATATAAGGGAAGAAATTTTTTTTTTATTATAAATATTTTTTATAGATAAGGAATTTTTAAATTTAAAGATGTATTAGAAATTGAGCAACTACTATTGGGATGTTATTTAATGAAATTCTTAGTTCTTTAGTTTTCTTAAGAACATTAGACCCTTTTACTTATATTTCTTTGGGAATTTAAAATTAATTTTTGCATGGCAAATTATAATTATCAAACATGTTTTTTTTTTTACAATTAACTATTTTTACACTTACTTTTTTTGTTTAGGAATTTTTCTTATAGCAACATTATCAGTGTATCTCTTAATAATTTCTACACATTTCCTTTTGGGAGTTATACCTTGTATAATATTGTCATTATCCTAAAAATAAAGTCTATAATTATATACCAAATTTATAATATTAGTTTCTGAATGGATCATTAATATTATTAATTTTAATATTATGTGATTTATATATGGAACACATATATATAGAGGTACACAATTTTCATATATCTTATATATTGATCTATATACCAACTATATCTATATGACAAAAAAAAAAGGATACTTTCCAAAGTTTCTATTGGCATTGAAAATCAAACTTTTAAAATTGGTGTGACAAAAAATAAGAGTAACTTTGGCTTTGTTCATAATTAACTTTTGAATACAATAAGTTTTCAATTTGTAAAATTGAATAAGATAAATTATAAAAAAAACCCTTGTTCTCAGTTAAATAATATTGTCAGAGTACTTCATTTTATTAATTATGTAGATTAAAATATACTTTTATTGCCAAGTAAAACTATTATTTTTAAGTGATAATTCATTTATTGTATAAATATATATATATATATATGTATATATTTATGACCAACCTCAAATAGTTGGAAGAGAAGAAGATATATATATATATATTTACAATAGATTGTCCGTACAAAAACCGTCAAACATCAAGCATTCCCTACTTAACTTCATGCAATTTCATTAGTCTATGTGTGGGGACTGAGAGGGAAACTTAGCATTGAATCAAACCATTTTGTTCAATCATCTCAGACGATCTTTCATAAAAGTATAGTAATTACTTTTAATACATAAAAACCCAAATTACCTTTTTTTGATTTAATAATATCTCCATATGTTTATTCAATGTTGCTTTATATAATTCTTGCTGCACATCAGTTATCGGAGCATAAATAACAATTTCTTTTTTTGGTGGTAGATTTAGATCAGTCTCTTTTTTCTCCCGTCTCAATATAAATGGTTTTAATATCTAAAATTATAATGCAGAAATATTGACTTTTTAGAGATTGGTAAATTTTAATTTTATACTATCAAGTTTAAAATTGTAAATATAATTTTGTAATATACATTATTTTTGCATAAAAATGCCTATACTCTGTTGAACAAAAGAAAACATTAGTTTCGCATAATTAAAATTAACATGAGAAATATTTCTAAGACTAAATTTCTTCCATCATTCACTCTTCAATATTGCGAAATATCTATCAAACATATTATAATATTTATATGATGATACCTAGTGAGAATGTGCAAAATTATCAATTTTATTTAACAAAAAGTAGATTTTGATTGAACTGAGTGTATGTAAAAAATATAATAATAAATTTATTCATTCAAATGAAATCAATATTATTGTCATAATAAAGAATTTACTTGTATTCCACTTACAGGGCAAAAAACAAAGAAATGTCAAAAATATTTCGGTGACATTTTTTTTATCTACAAATTACAATCTAGACATATATAATTAACATTTTCATTAATTTCATTAAAATAAATTTAATACTATTGTTTTAAACAATAGATACAATGAAAAAAGTTAACTGTGTAGGTATTTTTATTTTTGGATTTCATGTTAAGATAGACCGGCAAAAATCCTTATTAATTAAATGTATTCTTAATATTTTTTAAACAATTATTTGTAAATAACTTTAAAAAGAAATATAATTAATTTACCTTTAGCATAATATGTAGTACTTCATCTTTTTTGGCCATACTAGCAATTTTATCATTAGAGTCAAAAAAGTCATCAATTACAAACCATGAGTTAAAATCTTCTACATTGGCAAATAGAGATGGCATTAGCAAATTTAACAAGGACCATAATTCTGTCATGTCATTCTGAATGGGTGTCCCAGTAAGAACAAGTTTGTTGGTACAATCAAATTGACGTAAACATCTGTTTATTATTATTATTATTATTGAAATCAAATTGTTATAACAATATAATATTTTACATACCGAGATATATTAGTATTGACATTTTTTAACTTATGTCCTTCATCAATTGTAATGAATCTCCAATTGATAGATTTCAAATATTTTAAGTCAAAACGTACAATTTCATAAGTAGTTATTATAATTTTATGGCAATTTTTGATCAAGTTATTTACTTTGTAGGTTTGGTTCAATTTTGATCGTATTTTAATTCGTTCTTGTTCTGTACCATGGTACAACAAAGTGGAAAGCTAAAACAATATTAAACATAAATATAATTAAAATAAATATTTCAAATTCTTAATTTGGTTATTTACTTGAGGGGAAAACTTGGAAAATTCTGATAACCAGTTTGGGATTGTAGACAGTGGTGCAATAACAAGAAATGGTCCAGTTATACCCATTTCTATAAGAAAACAGTAGAAAGCAATGGTTTGTATAGTTTTACCAAGTCCCATATCGTCAGCTAAAATACCATTTAAACCATTTTCAAACAAAGTCTAAAAAATTAAAATTCCGTTAAAATTATATAATTAACAATACATTTTGTATACAAGAAAATAAAATAAAAATAATGAAATTATAGGTACCTATAATTTTAATAATATATAAATATTATAATTTATATAACAGTCAACAAGATACTTACTCTAATCCATAAAAGACCTTCAATTTGATGAGTTTTAAGCTGTCCATTAAATAATTTTGGTTGTTGAAATAAGTTTAAATAATACTCCTCTTCTTTAAGATCCTAAATATCAAAACTTATTACTATAAATAATATATTTAAATCAAAATAATTGAGGTATAGACAAAAATGAAATAATATATAAAATGTTAGAGAACTATTTTTAAGGGGTTCTGTATACGCAATTTTTTAGGCAATTTAATAAAAAATGAAAATCTAACAATTTAGAAATATTTAAATATATTTTAAAAGTAATTTCAAAATAGTCTCCAACCTGTATCACTTTTTATTGTTGTGTAATCATGACATTCGTTCAAAAACAAGTTTATGAAAAAGAAACAATTTTTTAATGGTTTTTGGAGTTAAAAGTTTAAAACATAATTTTATAAAATATTTAAAAAGGCAACATTTCGGATACTATCTCATAAGTTTTTTAGCCTTCCCTTATCATATAGCATTTGGCGCAGGTAGGTTTTGGTTATTGTCCCACGTCCTGGCCAAATAATAAAGACTCCATACGGGAGAAGGTAATCGGAAGTAGGTACGTATAAAAAAGGAACCTCGTTTTAAGCGCGATGCGCGAAAGGCGTTTATTACAAAAAATAAAGATAACAATGAAACGAAACAAAATAACACAAATGAGACACCTTGCGTGAATACAAAAAAATGGAGGACACTTGTCCAGACCATACGACGCTGTAAAAGGAACGGTTGTTCGAACGTGGTGTTCGGTCAGCGGTCGTAGGCGGAGAGATCGAGTCCGACGAGGCAACCGGCCGCTTCGCCCCGGCGGAGGTAGAGATCGTATGGAGGGGATGAGATCGTGGAAGGACAAGGAACATAAATATAATTACAAATAATTCACAATACAATAAATAATCGATATATAATATAAAAGATGGTAACTCTGGTGGTGTACAACCCGTATCACCACAAGCATAATATTGAATATACATTTTTTTAAAATTGTAACTTCTTTGCTTTTGTAGACATATTTTACTAGGTACAAAAATCATCCTCTTAAGGAGCATATTATATTTTCTTTTCTTTCTTTAATCATCAAGCACATAATACAGTAATTTTGTATGTTCTACCCTTTTTGTAAATGTACCAATTTTAATTTACTCTTTCAGTTTTTGAATTTTGAATTTTTTTTTTATTTTATGGGCAACAGGAAATGAAAATTTTTTTAGTTTTAAGGAGGGTAAAATAAAAAAATGTGGGAGTCCTAACAAAGTGAACTTTTATGTAACAGGTTGTTGCAAATGAGAAAAAAATTTTAATTCCAATTTCATCAATGTTGATTTGTATTTTTTTTTATGGACCTGAAGTTTGAAGTTTGGTATTATAAAACAACGGACTACCTATAATGTGTCTTCTAACTATTTATCCGTAAGATACTTAGGAATGCTCAAATTATAACCAAATTTTAATCAATATAATTCAGATTTCCTTTGTAATTAAATATTATAGTTTTTACTTTATTTTATCAAATATTCATGTACATTATTTTAGTTTTATTAAATGTATTTAATAGAAATCACGGACTAAGATAGAATCTTAAACCGGTCCCAATGACTGGTGTATTTAGCTCGTATGTACCAGTCGTTTTACTTCAAAATACATATCTGTATACTAAGAAAATAGTAATATTGTACATTATAATATACATATACAAAATATATATTTTTTATGTATGTTACATTTTTATGAATTCCTAATATTTAATATTAAAAAAAACATATACTAAAATTTTATTTTTAAATAGATCTTTATTAAATAACATAAAATTGAGCTTCATATACATATATACAGGTACACAGTATGATATTTTAAGTATGCTCACCCACACTTTTAACCATGTATAATGCATAAAATTGAATTTTTTCTTATTCAATTTAGAGCGCTTATATTTATATACTTTTAAACTATTTTTTTTAGTTTTTTAATTTTCTTAAATGGTAACCACTTCTTACTCGTATAACTTTAATATTATGAAAAAAAAAATTCTCTTACAAAATATTGAATTTTTATAAAAAATTATTTATTTCATAAGAATGTACTACTAATTATTAGTACTTAAAATGTTACATGAAATGAATTTCAAATTTGTTTATAATTCAGGGTTAAAAGTGGGGGTGAGCATGCTTATAAAAAATCGCTCTGTATATACATATTACACATAAATTATATATATGATATATGAAATGCTTATAAATATATGGGGACAATTTTCCGGGAATTTTTTCCCACTTTAAGCCCTGCCATAACCGGTTTGAAAAAAAAATTATAGGCCCAGCCTATGCCATTCCAGAAGCAGACTAATCACCATCTGTATAATTATACATTATTTTATTATACAATTTACATTTAAACATATACATACTTCATTTGTGATCTTGGTTGGATTTATTTGATTGCCAAACACATTTTCTTTCATTTTATTAGCTTTTTTCAGTTCTTTTCTAAATATAATATAAAATAATGAAAATTAATTAATTTTAATTTAATATTTAACCAAAAAAACTATAATATCTAGCATACGAGTATTTTTATTTTATTTTTAGCAGTCTTACAATTCTATCCACTTATTTTCCAAACACTAAATTGTTCAGGTTTGTTACCTCATTTGTTACCTAGGAGTCAAACCAGGGACCTCATGCTCTGAAATTCACTTTTCGACCACTCAACCCCTTTGCGTGTATGAGGAGAGTATAATATATTGAAATTATTGACGCATACATTTATATTTTATACAAAGATTAATATTTGTTTTCGTTATAGAATAACTAATAAGTTAAGGTGATTTTGAAAACTGAATTAAATTTGTTAACTACTCTACTTTTAATCAAATTAATTGATATTTTAGATTCTGAGCGTAGTGAGGAAGCTTATGGTTTTACAATGATGTTTATTTTTTTTTTTTTTTTCTGTAAACACTTTTTCTACCAGAAGGAGTGCTCCGATCTTTACACTCATACC
>JAIPRL010001054.1:0-35712 GCA_025469235.1 Pemphigus obesinymphae
TTAAATTTTTTCCGGGTTCCGGGTACGGGTTTAAAAAACGTGTATCACTTTTTCCGGGTTACGGGTTTCGGCTTTAACACGGTTTTAATATTTTGCGGGTTACACGGGTTTTCACCCCGGGTTCAAATCCGTTTTGACTCCCTGCTTTTAACCACCGTCAGAGGTATGGAGACTGAGACCTCTGCATCCCTCCCACTTTAATTCCTGTGTGAAATCTCCATAAATATTTTCTGACAGAAACTCATAGCTTTATTATCATTATATAGCTTTATTATAGCTTAATTATTACTATAAACAGACATGCACCTAATATTATAAGTCATATGTAGTTTCGAATAATCTAATCTAATAATAATACAATATTCGTTTACTTAAAATCAGAAGTATGAATCAAATGCAACATTTTTAAGAGAGGCAATAAGTAATTTTTTCAAATCGAATTTATGTTTGTATTAAATTGGTTCTACTATTCTAGGTAGGTAGTTTAAACATTTAGTTTCAAGTCTAATAAAGATTAAAGAGTTCTTTACTTAGAACTGAAATATTCAATTTACTCAATATAAATAATATGCCTAACTTTTCAAAAATTAACATAAATGAATCTATATGATTAAAGAAATTATTTATGGAAATTAAACATACTATAAACATATTTTGTTTGTTTTTAATTCTTATTGTACGTATATTAATATAATAGTAATTAATAATAATAATACGTATACGGTTTAAAATATAATAATTAAGTATAGGTATAAACATAAAAATGAAAATTATGAAATATACATATATAATATTATATAATTATATTTTAAACAGTGATAATATGTATATAAGGTGGGAAACGATAAAATTACGAACCCAAACTACTAAAAACGCTTTATAGACGTGGTGAAAATATGTACTAAGCCATAACACTTTTGGACCGCACCTACCCCATGCAATTGAGATAGGCGATATCTAACACCTGTATATTTCAAATCGTGCTAGGGACGTTTTTTTATAAATTACCAAGACGATAAGTCCGACCGACTGATTCACATAGTACGTACCTTTACCATATATTTTTGTATAGAATTTTAAATCGTCCGGCCGAGACGTTCGTTCTGAATATGTGTATAGGTACCTATATTATGAGTTGAATTATACTGTACCGTCTATTATCTGAATACAGGTAGTTTACATACGAAAAATGTCGACTTTATTATCATCCGAGTAAAATATGTTGGTGGTTGTTAAACGAACTTTCAAGACGGACGTACCGTTTCGAATTTCATTATGCCGATTTCATGTTTTCGCCTTTTTTTTCCCCGATCTCGGCGTCCGCGAAAATAACGAGTGCTTAATGTTTATCCGATATACGTAACATTTGAACGAAATCTTAATACAATTTCTTATCGTTGCAAATTTTATTATTAAGTATTTATCATTATATTTATTATATTTTTTCTATTCGTTTGAACTACGTATAATATTGTACCGAGTAGGTACCTATTATAATACGCTGTGGCAAGTTCGTATTTTTTTTTCGGACATTTGTATATTTCCATCTGATGACAATAGTTTTGTAAAACACCGAGAACAGTAAGTCCGACGAACTGATTCACATATTAGGTACTTTTACTATATTTTTTTATATCTCATATTAATGAAATTCAAATCGTCGGACTTTTGTAGTATTTTTCACAATAGTATCTAATTATATTTATATTAATACATTCGAGTGAACTATTATCGAGAAGACTTTCAAATATTTCAACATATATAAAACTCGAGAACTATGAGTTCGATCGAATTCACATATGCAGAGTAGGTACCTACTATATTTAATTATACTCATATTATATTATTGTGGTATTTTTCAGAATTGTTATTAAATATAATTTATGTATGTGTATGAAACCCGTTACACTCGGGCGAGGTTCGAGTTCTTATAAGTTTGATACATTTTTGAATAACCTATTTAATTTGTCAACATACAACAGAAATACTATGTTTGAAAGACTATCTTCTAGAAAACGAACGCCAAATTCCGCCACAAGCGAAATATTTTTAAAATCAATTATTATTTAAATTTTTATTATTATTATTTAAATCAATTATTTTTTAAAACATTATTATATCTCAAAAAATTTCGGTCACCAGCTATTCCAGATCTCGATAAAATACGAATTACACTAAAAAGTAATTCCACTTATGTGGTGTTTTACTCAAAAATGTTACACTTACAAGGTGTCACACCCAAATGGGGTTACAAATTCAAGTTTTTCCACTCAAAAGGTGTTGAACTTACAAGTAGTCTCACTTAAAAGGAGTTGCATCCGACAGGTGTTGCACTCAAGCCAGTAAAATACATATAATTATTACAGTAATTTATTTATTTATGTGTAACATAATGTAAGGAATAATCAATATGGCAATAAAAAAAAAATAATCAAGACGTATATAGGAATGATAAATATTTTATTGTGCCAAATTCTCATAATCTATAATTTATATAATTGCCACCAAAGTTAGTGAAAAAAACTTAAATAATAATTATTATATCAACAAATGAAATACTAATATTATATGTAAACGTTCGGAATTTTAACGTACACGTGTGTTTCCCATTTTTATGAAATTTTTAGTAGTTTCTTCTTTTACGTTTGGATAATACTACTGGGAAAACCATAAAAAAAAAAAAATAATAATAATAATAATTTCTTTAAAGTAGGTTAGTACCCCTAATATTCTACCGAAAAATGAGTAGGTACGGTTAGGTACACCTAAATATATATGGACGACGACCTACACTTTAAACATTATTGGAGCAGTTTTTCTACTGGAATGTATTGGTACAAACGTAAAAAAAAAAAAAAAAATACACAGATATCCGTAAAACCAATACTTTCCTCGCGTAGCTCTAAATTTAAAAGTAAAACAAGAAAGAAAGAAAAAAAAAACGTTTACACGAATTTTCGGCCATCGTTACTTGATATACACGTATGTAATTATATTATATACACGTGTATATGTTCGGCACGGTAAGGTCCGTGTGTCCTTCCATCTGCCGCCGTTCACGTCCCGTCTGGCGGCGGTGACGACGTTTACCCGTCGCTACCGCCTTCGCTCGTCGGCGTGGCGCGCGCGAATCGCCGTCAGTACCACGTCGGCGACCATACCGAATGAGTGGCCGCCGTGCACTGTTGTGCATACACGCGAAACGAGACGGTTTCCCTTTGGCCCGGGCGGTGTCGACGTGCATTCGACCGCGGTGTCATCGCAGCTCTCGCAATCGGCCCCGGAAAACCGCACAAACAACGTGTCGTGTAGTCGCACGACATTTTAATCGCCTGGTTCCGAAATATATGCCAATATCGTATTTTCCGCTTGCGATTCGTTTTTAACGGCACGCTAAGCCGGTCCGTAGTCGTGTCTGCTATCGGATGTCGTTTGCTTCGGTGTAGTTACCGCTGTCCGGGCGGGTCGCATTTGTCGCGGGCCAGTGCGGTTAGTGCCGGCGAAAAGGCTGCGCGACCGCTGCGGCGGATGGAGCCGCCTCGGACGTCGACGACCGGGAGACCGGCCGCCGCCTTCGTGTGTCTACTCATATTGCTGTTCGCTTTGGCGTCGGGTGAGTAATAAACCTATAACGAAACTCGAAAATCTCTTTTTGCGAGTCTATTTCTGACGGCCAATCGGTCGTTATGAGCGTGTGTTTCCTCTGTGGGCCGGAGGGAAATCGTTTTATCCACATTTTTCCAGATGAATATTAAAAACGACGGGAGTGTTATTTATAGGGCGTTATTTACGCGTGCGATACATAATACGAGACGTCGCAAACGTGGAAATGAAAATAAAAATGTAATATTTTCCCCGGAGTAAAAAAAGTAACGACTTTCTAAATCCGCCCCTCTAGTTATGTTATAGCCAAAACCAGAATTTTCACAAACGTACCACTATCGTAATTGCGTACGCGTTTGTTTTTTTACGACCCATACACGATAATGAAATCATTTTACAGACAAAACTTTATTCTATAATATGTCATTAGAATCCGTTTCCATATCGTTATATTATGTATTATTATATATTCAGATATTCAGTGACTATTTATGTATATTATGAAACTCAGTTGGAATGAATTGTTAGTTCTTCATTTTTCAGCAATTATTATTTTATTTTATTATTTAACACATTTGTCATTATATTTGATTGTGAATAATAAACAACCCTTTATAGAAATTATATTTAAAAAAAAATCAATCAAAAAATCTGAAATAAAAATACATTAGATACATATATATATATATATATCATACACATTGTAATCATTAAATTTCTCTGAGTAACTTATAAATTACTTCCAAAAATCACATTTTACAGACTAATTCGGAAGGAGATATATTCAATGTGTAATCGTATATAGACAATACAAAATATTAGTTGATAATTAAAGTTAATGAAATAATGACTTAACTATTTAAAGTTAAAAGTTAAAACCAGATTTTCGTTAACTAAACTCAGTTAATTTAAAAGTTAAAGTTATTATTATGCACAGTTTTATATAGGCACACGATACCGCACTCACTTAACAAAAATGAGCAAATTAATGAAAAAAAATTAACGCAAATAAATTTAAGCTAATTTTACTTAAATGCTCTTAGTTAAAAGTTGATAGGTAACAAAAATATGCTTAAAGTTCAAATGGAAAAAATTAACTGAAGTCAGTTAATATAAACTAAAATTCTATAGAAAATAAAAGTTATAATCTTTCAAATATATAGGTATATTTTTAAATTTAAATATATTTCATATAACTGCAGTTAATCTATTATTGATATAATAATTAGTATTATAATACTGTCCATATGTATTAAAATTAGTATAAAAACTAATTTTACTGTTATTTTTGGATTTATATTAAAATATGTAAAACAAATTCGTAAGAATTATTCACCCCCCGAAATGTATTAATATAATTAAATAATTATTATAAAAATTAACTGTACAAAGATAAGTTAATGTAATGAAAACTTACACTACGTAGTTAAGTTAATTTGTTAATGATAAAAAAGAACTATTTGAGTTAAAAAGTTTAAAAAATGTTTACTTAACAAAAATGTTTAACTAGTTAACGCATATTTAATATTAATTATTGTTGCTTATATTTTTACACAAACATTTTTATCATAAATAAAAAATTGATTTTATAATAATTAATTCAATGAATATAATTGGTATTTTCTAAAAGAAACAACGTGGTTACAGAACAAAACTAAAATGTAAACAACTCATATTTTGCAATTGAATTAAAAATACGAAAATTTTATATATTATATTTTATATTAAAAATTGTTTTTAATTTATTAAGCCGATAAGAATTGTATATGTTCTGCTATTAAAGTAATCATTGTACTAATTTTCAAGTTATATCAATTTTAATAATTTTATCTCATAACATCAAAAAACAAAAAAAAAATTCCTGATATACCTATATTATACAATACATTTTACCAAATAAATATTTAAAAATACATAATAAAGGGTGATTCTTTTAAAGTGCTAACGTTTTTTTATAAAATTAGGATATGTACTTATTTCAGTATATTTTTATAAACGCAGTCAGAATTTGTATTGATTATTATTCATGGTATTTTTTGAATTTTATAATTATTTTAAATGTCAACATATAATTTATAATTTATATTCCGATGCAAAATATTTTATTGAACATTTTTATGTATAAAAATCCAATATTAAATCAATGATTTATTATTTTTAAGTATTTAAAATTTATGTAGAAGGTATTAATGTACCTTGCACCAGCACCAATACACTCTTTTAAATATATTAATTATTCGATATTGAAACGTCAACAATGTTTGAAAAATATCTGCATCAGAATATCAATTACATAAATGTAGATTTCTATTTAGTAAAAGTATTAACCTAAAAAATAATAAGAATAGAAAATAGTATAAATGTTAATATGTAATACTATTATACTTAGTAACAATGGTTTTGAAATATAGTGATCAAAATAATAAAATAAAAATAATCACAGAGAAAATTAGGTGAGCACAGTAAAGGAATCACTCTGTATATTGATGTTTATAAACGGACAAAAAACTCATTTAAATTATAATCAAAGAAAAAATGAAATTTTAATTAAATAATACATTAAAAAAAATACCCAAATATGGTTAATTAGAAAATGATATTTATATTTTTCTCTTGGACTTCATGCTTTATAATACTTATTTTAATATTATTAATCGAAACTCAAACTGAATACTTCATATGAAATATAACGGGCTTAATTCATAGTACATATAAGCTTTCGATGAAAACAAGTTTATATTTTATTTTATATTAAACTTTTTAGAATTTTATCTGGTGTTAATCACTACACTTGAATATAAATTTAAATATACATGAATTAATCAGTCTATTAATAAATGAATAGTACAAATTGTTCGCATAAAAATGTTCTTAACTTTATAAATTGAGTAGAAATATTTATGAAGTATTATATGATTTATACGTCATTTCATTTCGATCTAAAGTAATTCAGTTTTCAACATATTCAATTCAATTCAAATACAATTTAACATTTTTATGGTTTAAATTTAAACGAAATTATAAAAATTATTTTTAGAAAAAACATTTCTATGTTCTTTTTTTAATTAAAATTTTTTCACTCTTGTTAAATTTTTTAAAATCATTTGGGTATAATCGGTGGGTATATATTTTAATAAGGATTGAAAATTATTACTTCCCTTTAGGCATACATATCTAGTCATGTACGTATCCTTATATCCTATACAATATATAGGTACATGAACTTTATTTTTACTGTAATATTATACAAAAATTAACCATATTTATGTTATAAGTATTGTATTATATGAAACGTTTAAGTTAACATTTCACTATAAAATATAAAGTACATAATATAATATTATTATACATAAAATAATCATTAAATAGTCTTATTTTACTGAAGTATGACATAAATTTACTACAAAGACAATATTTATTAAATATATTTTTTTGCCTGTCAAAGTTTAAGTATAATATATTGGTGTAATACAAATTATAATTTTTTAGATATGATGTTTATTTTGTATTTTTGTTACGTTATATAAACAAAAAACGAAAATTTATTCAAATCGTGGAGCACAGACGAAGGTTAAGTTAAGTTACCTACCTATACATAATAATGTGAAGTATAATGTTTTGTGGAATTGGTTTATATATTGAATATATATATATTATTTACATGTGATATACAATAGATCGTTTAGCGTTTAGACTTTAGAGCTTGATCTACAAATTTAAATATTATTTTTAGTGGGTATATTATATTTACACAATAAAAACGTATTTAAAACAAGATATTTATATTTTACACATATATATTGTTTTAAGTATTTTGGGTGGTTTGAAAAAAATGTATTTTATAAAATTATTGTTGAATTTATCCTGAATGTCATGTATGAATTACTTTTATTATCTAATAGCAATGAATAATTATTATTATAATATATATAATATTTGATATTATTCCATAATATAATATAATATATTATTCATTTTATAATCATATAAATAATATTGTAATAGTAATTTAATATTTGTATCCTTACATTAACTCCTACTTTATGTAATACTAATACATAATGGATCACATTCAACTTTAATAGAAATAATTGTAATTGGTATAATCGTACAATATACTCATATATTATAATTAATGTATATATATATATCTGTAATGCATTTATAATCTAGTTAGCCATACTATTTGCAGGGATTAAAACCGCTTCTGAAAATAGTGGTAACCGGCTCCGGTAGAAGTCGAAAAACGTTGAGACTGGTAACCGATTTTAAGCGGTTTTTAAATACACAGATATAGATAAACGGTCCTTTGAATATTTAAATAATAGGTGGTTACCACATCTCGGTTAAAAACCGCTTCCTAATTTTTGGGGTAACCGCTTTTCGGTTTAAAACCATTTTCTACTTCTCATAACCGGTTACCGGTTTTAAGACGCTTCTAACTTTTTAATACAGTTAATTACAATTTAAATATGCTTTTGACAAGCATTTATAATATTTATGACTATTCGTCGTTCAACTTTTTGGTCTCTGCTTTCTGATCCCAGAATATTTGTTAGTTAATTAAAATTATTTAGAAAATAAATTCTATGATAAATTAAGCTTGGCTTAATTTATTTTTTAAGAATATTTTTGTATGGAATATTTCTAACGGGGATATTTTGAATGTGGATATTTTGAGTGCGGGATATTTTGAAGGGGGACCATTTTAACTAGGTAATATAGAAATGTTTATACTATAGTAATATCTATTATTACAATCAATTGAATACTACCGATTTTTATAACTGGCGGAAAAGTTAATCAGCGGAAAAGGGATGATGCGGTTTTTGGTAGAAACGGGTTGTGTTCGAAAAAAGATTTGTTGCAAAATTTGCACTAGACCATGAATCGTCCGACAGAATATACCTCAATACTTCATCGCGTCCGTCGACCGTGTGTTCATTTTTATTTTCAAGTTTTTATTTATTTTTTAAATATAATATTTCATTTATTTAATATTTATACATTTATTATAACAATTACCCAAAGGATTCAAGCGATGTTTATTTTATATATATATAAACATTATAAAATATCCTATCAATGAAAATTAAATATTTATTGAAGTATGACATTTTTTTCAAACATTTATTAAACATTAAATAAATATATTCGTGCTGTGTAGTATTATTTAACATAATATAAACTATACTTTAGAATAGCCATTACATAATTTCATATTAAATTTTGAATAATAAATATTATTCAAAATTAAATACATTAAAATATTTGGAAATTCGTGCATATATTATATTACAGAATTCTAATTACATATTTTAAATAGATTAAAGATAAAAATCTTAAAAAAACATAAAGCAGATTACCACAACAAAAATGCCCAGATCACTATTTTAAGACGGAAAAATGTTATGAATGTACGAAATGTACGAAAATAATAAAAAATACTGCAGACAATCATATTATTAAAAATTAAAAATACAGTAGACACAGTATACGAGTACACAATTTTACTAGCATTGAATATAATATAAAACACATATCCGTGTATTATTATAATTTATGTCATAATACAATTTTATACACACTATATAAATATGTATGTACTGTGTTTCAAACACAGTGTTTGGACAAAATTAATTGGTTAAATATCAAAGAAATTATAAATTAATACAATTTATTGTTCTTTCAGTGATAACCAAATTATTTTGATTATCATAAAATCCGTTATATTTCTTTAAATATTGTTTAAAAAAAATTACAGAAATAAATGTACTTTACCGGGCACACTTTTTTTCGATTTTATTTTAGTTAATATACTATTTAAATACTAGTTAAGTTGATTACGAATTTGCAAAACGCGCCGCGAAAATCTAATTTAAATGTGTAATTTTAAATAATACAAAAAAATCACTTTAACTTATTTCATTCTATTGTATGACAATCAACTCGTAGTGATCGTAATCAAATGTTAAGTTAGAGCGTTTATAAAATTTAAGAGTTACATAGCCATAAATATGTATAGAACACAATATAACTATAAATCTAAAGATAAATAAGTTATTAAATTGGTAAACCTCACTATATTTATGCTAAATGTATCACTATAGAATGTTAACCTTATAATATACCTATATAAAATATCATTTTTTAATATGAAAATCACGAAAAACAAAAGTGTATACTTTTTATAGAATTTACCGTTGAATGTAATGAAATTACAAACTATGTAAAATGGTCATATTATAAAACTGAAGATCGACTTTTTTTGGCATCACTTTATTTCGTTCACTCATAGATTTTAATTTAATATTATTAATGAAAAATTACAACTACAATAAGGATATACCTACTGATTTTAAATATTAGAATATTGTATTCTCAACATTTTATTAGATAAAAAAAAATGATTTAAAAAACAAAATCAAATTACCCTACTTTGGAAAAATAAGTACCATAAATCCAGCTAAGAATAAAAGTAAATAAAATTACATAGTTAAATAAAATAAAGAATAATGTTTTCAATAAGTAAATCATAAATGCCTTTTAGTTAGTATGACATATTCAGACGTGCAATTTAATAGTATATTTAAAAATAATTTTTAAAATGTAAGATAAAACGGACCTGGTTGGACATTCCACTATTGCCGTATTACACAATACATATTGCATGTATGTATCGAAAAGGCCAAATAATTTTTTTAATTTAATTATGCTGTTTTATTTATTTTTATTTTTAGTTGGCATAATGGTACTTTTTTCCTAAATTGGGTTTTTTTTTTAAATAATATTTATATTTCAATATTTATTTTAGTTTTAAGTTTCTATACGAATTTGTTGTGTCCACACATCCATCCATCCATCATATTCGTAGTGTTTACACGTTAAATGTACACTATACACTGTACTACTTCACAGCACAATGGTGTTACAATAATTTGAATGAAAATTATGTGTACATATACAGTCTTTTGTTAGATATGCCTTTATAAAGCATAGTTTATTAGTGATATACGTTAATAAAGTGTGTTTAATATTTTTAAATGTTATCAAAAAACACATTTTGAGTAAAAATTTAAAAATTAACTTTGAAAACTTTTTTTAATTTTTGGAGGTAAATTTTATATACGTATAATATAACCCAGGAATCTATTCGGAAATCATTACGCTTTAGCATTATTAATCGGGTTATTTGCATTTGTATTTTTTTTTTTTGTTTTTAGTTATAATTTTCATATGTATGTTACCTATTTTTATATAATATATTAAGACTAAGACCAACATTTAGTTGCTTGTTTTATTGATAAGTGCATTATATATTTACCTTAGAGTTAAGGTAGTTTTCTGCATTCAGGTTTCATTTAAAAAAACTTATTTTTGTCCATTTTAGGGATTAATTTAATTGTACTATAAAGAAATTAAAACTGGTATAATATGGGCATGGCCAATATTTTAAATATCACTGTGAATATAATAGTAGTCAAATCGGACTCGGTCTGATGTAAAAGTGTATCCAAAAGACCTTTGTTGCAGGCAGCCGAGAAGTGGACAATTTTTATAATTTTAAATACCCTCCTCTTTTTTATACTGAATATTTATAGGTTTCTGAGGGGGTGGGGTATAGGACAGGAACATATTTTTCTAGACTCTAGAATCTCTCTCTCTAAAAATGTTTATTTGAAATATTTATATTTTACGTATATGCGTTTATGGTGAAAATTTCATGCCTCTAGCATCAATCATTTTCGGAGTTATAAAGAATTTTACCATAATCGTGTTACTGTATTTTATGCTAATTTTTTTATTGCTTTTTCTTACGTATCTATCGAAACAATTTAAAAATCAAAAAATTACCTCTTTTAAGTACCATCCAGATGCAATTTGCTACCAGAAAATAGTGTTACATGTAATAATGTGTATCAGATCTTCTCTCTATTATCACTTTCCGTGTTTTTTCTATCCTACTAGAAATTATATAACTTTCATGTTTTTTTTTTCACTTCATTTCTTATGGAATCCTTTAGATCTTTGGCCGTCTATGAATTTTACATATAACTATTATTATCATATATTTTACATATTTTTCTTAACTATAAGTTAATTTCATTTGTCAATTTAAGGTAGTATCTTATTGGGCGTCAAATTTTGATATATCCTATGCCCAAATTATCTATTTTTAAATAGTATTTTTCATTTTATTTTAGTTTTCAATTACTTCTCAATTCACGAGGGATGGAAATGCGTACCTTCCTACTAAAATACAATAAATTATATCCTACAATTTGCACCTCAAATATGTAGAATTTTATTTTATTTTAAATAGGTACTCCCAAATAGGTAATGTGTTTGAAATAAAATAAAATGCCAAAAAAAAATTCAGATTTGTTTCAATAACTGTTGAGTTTTTAAATTTAATAAAAAAACGAGTTTTATAAAACAATAACGAGTATAAACATTGTTTATTAATTGTGGAAAATAAAATAATAATTTTCATATTAAATTCAAGAAATGTTAAAAATATATATGCTTAGTGCTTACCTATACAAAAGTCAAAAGCTTATAAAAAAATACTTTTTAAAAGTTACAATTAATATAAAATTACTTAAGTAGGTATAATATTTATTTAGTATTTTAATAAATACATTAATACTATTAGAAAGATTCAAAGAGAAAAATTGTAAACAAAAAAAAAAAACTGAAAAGTACCTACTTAAAACTAATAGATTCCTCGTTACGCTCGAAATGTAAAATAGAACTATTATATTATACTCCTTTAATGCTGAAAATCATTATTATAATATTATGAATTTCAAAATTAGATAATTTTACAATATGAAGGTATATTTGGTATTCCGTAATAAAATATATTCACACCAAGGATAACAGAATAATATTTTATTTTAATAAAAATACAACAACTACCGAAAAAAAAGTTTATGATTTGTATTTAAATACCTAATTATGATCTTTGAAAAACCACATATCATATTAGAATTTGATGTGCAAACAGTTTAATGGCATAACTTCTGTTGATTCTGAATATTATCGTAATATTTTAAAATCATATAATTATTTGAGGAAAGATCAAACTTAAGTAGATACGTACTATGGAACAAAATTGACTTAAAGTAAAGTATATTAATAAAACGACAAATTTATAACAAATATTACCAACAACTGATATACTATACCTAAAACTGTTTTGACAACGTTAAACTGCAATATAGTACACTGTAATTTTTCAAAAATAACTTTAAAAATTCTTATAAATAACTTTCTACGAAGTACTATAAAAATCCCAAAAATTTGGTAAAATAACATAATATTTAAGATTTCAATAGTTTTTAAAAAAGCTTAAATTTAAAATGAAATTTTTTTACTATAAATGTGATTTAGAATTTTGGGGTATTTCAAAATTAAAATGATACACAACGAATGTCATCGAATCAAGGAACGTTTTCCAAAAGCCGTTGTCCGTCCCTTTCTCATTGTCTGATGAAAAATGTTCAGCTATCAAAAAAATGAACGCAACATTTAATTAATACTTACATTGACATCAAAACTATATTGATGTTAATGCAAAAGTAAAGATTAAATATTAATAATTATTAATACCGCCAAATGGGCCAACTTTCTGCGTGTGTTTAATTTGTGACAAAATTGTAAATGTTTATATTATTGCTATACCATTCTTTATCACACAATTTTTATCAAACAAATATTCTGTTGAAATCTTAAATTTTAAAATAAAATATTTAAAATACCTAATTTTACTAGTGTCAGGAAACTAAATAGAAGTGTTAAGTTTTGGATGAATATCATTCGTTTTGCTAACGTCCAAAAAAAATACATTAGTTATCATTGAAAGAGATGTTTACCACTAAAATTGATAATAAGAATTATTCATATGTGTATGAAATTTACTATAAAAAGGTTATAACAATGGCTGAGGGTACTTTAGTACTCTATAGAGTAACAATTTATCAGCGTTTATAGTCCGCACCTTATCATTTATTGTTAACACTTTTTACATTTTGATGTTAAAAAAATGTATAAATCTAAATAAAAATCTCGTCACTGGAATTCGATAATTTTATCATTATATCACATGGTATAAATATATCGCATGATTTTTAGCACATTTTAAGAATCGATCCCTCGGAAGTACTTCGCTAAATAAAATTGGTTTAATATACATAATATTATTATTATTATTATTATTAATATTATCAATTGAAATCATCTTCTTTTTTTTCCTACGTATTTTCTAACAACTATTTATTGTTCTCCCCACCCTAGTTCTGCACTTCCACTTGACTCGAGCTCCCATATCCCCATCACTTACGACCATCCACCATATATCGATCTCAATTACATTCTCCCCTCTTTTTTGATGTTCCTCTTCTTCTATTAATCTATTTCCTTCAATATGTATTCCCTTTACTAATATTACTGCCTCTGTTATTTCTGAGAAACGTACGATTAACAAACTTGTATTACTTTTAATAACAAAAAACCTATAACTTCTCTAAACATCCCAAAATTAGAAAAACAATTATTAAAAACTATATCACTGTAATATGATACTAAAACCCATATTTGGTAGAAATTCAAGTCTCTAAAAAATTGTCTTTATTATTTATTAAGTATAATTATATGTTTACACAGAAACATAAAATGTTTTAACATTTATCGGTAACCAATAATACTGTATTGGTTTTTTTCCAATTTAAAACGATTTTTCATTAAAATTTGTAGTTTTATTAATTTGCATGATAATTCCCTTTGGACTGACACTCATTAACCGATACTACATAAATACTGTTTTATAATTCCATTAAAAAATATTTTGTCGTTTTAGTATGGAACGGTGCCACATAGTGAATAGGGAATGCCAGATGGGAAAATTATAAAATTACCTCTCTAAAGTCTAAGGTATCAACGAGAGCGAATAAGAAATATCTTCACCTAAAAATCTATTTTGGTCTTTATACCCCAAAAAGTGTATACATACATAAACGTTTAAATTGAATTTTTGTAATAGGGTAGTGGGAGTATGTTGTCCATCGAATAGGATACTCTTGATGGATTTACTGAAATTGAAAGTAATAATAAATGACTTATGATGGTAAAATGATTATGAGCGAAACTCTGTGTAAAATACATACCTACATAATACAAATATATATTTTTTTCATTATATATTTGGTATAAATATATTTAAAAATCTAGTACATAATTGTATGAATAAATTTTAAACTTAAAACTTAGGTTTATATTCAGTCGCATATACTGTATTAAATTTTCAGGTCTTACTGAAATACTGAAAAACTCAAAAACCTAAATTTTTATAAATAGTCCAAAATCTTAAAAACTAATTTAAAAATGTTTTCATGTTAATATAATAATAAAATATATAATATTTGTAAATTGATGTCTATAAAAAAACTATAATAATTGATATAACAAATATTTATTACGCGTGTCCATTTTATCGTCCAAGTATTAATGTAAGCCACACTAAAAAAAAAAAATACTGGTCGACCATAATGCTTATTATGCTTTTTACAACAAATGTTAAATAGCTTTTGTAGTGGATAGAAAAATAATAAAATATAAATAAAAAATACTGTGGATTTTTTAATTCATATTTTACGTCTATGTTAACAGCTGTAAATGAGATCACATTCTTGCCGACCGAGGTTCTAAGGGTGTAATCAATTTTATGTATTTAAAAAAAATTTAATCTTTTTTCTTTCAACTGATATAGAGAGAAAACTAGTAGGTAAGTTGAATGTGATGAAATTTTGGATACAGCTTATTCTTTTGTTATTTTGTAATTTAAAAAAAAAATCAAATTTCACCCTATTCTCACCCCTAAAAATAAGCACAAAAATCTGAAAATAGGGTTTTAAGGTATAAAAACCTTTCTATCATGCATTTGCAATAGACATGTCAAATTTCAACACATTTCAGAAATTATAAGGGTTTGGAAGGTAATTCAAAGTTCGCATTAATGTGTATAAATATAATGTACCTACTCGTAAGTAGTTCTATCTAATGATTTGTTATTATACCAGTTACCATGACATATACATTATATTGTAATGTTACATTACATGAATACAATTACAATCATTTTTTACACAATCTGGGGCAAAGTAATTAACTTATTAACTAATTTGTATCATAGGTAACTCCCAGGTTTCAACTTCCATTTAGCAAATAGGGTAGCCAACTAAATTTTCTATTGTAATGTCTGGATTCTGGTGCAAGACGACTATAATTACCAAACTCATCCAAAAATTTGGAAACTATAATTGTTGTAGCTATCAAAAACCAAAATCGACTTTCCTTATAAGTGAAAGTGCGAACCTGCTAAATATGTTAGAGTTTGAGAAATAAGAGGATGTAAAACTGTTAATTTTTTTCGTGTTCATTTACTTTCTGCTAAAAATTTAAAGATAAATTTTCATTTATAGAATTAACCTTAGTTTTTTAATGAAATTATGTTATAACCATTTTTACGTAATTTTTTTGGGTAGTTTTTACTTACGCGTTATAAAACAAATTGAAAAACCGAAAAATTAATAATATAAAGTATCGACTAAATGTAATTTTCTATCTGAAGCCTGTAATAATTCAAGCACTCCTTCTACTTGAATTTTCTGGGAAAGTAATAAAAAATCACACACCATTATAAATCCAATACATTCCTCGCTATAATCAAAATCTAAAATATAGTATATTTTATATTTAAGCAGAGTTGTAAAAATATTTAAATACTGATGCTTTTCAAATACTTTTACTGAGTACTCAAAACATAAATACTTAAAGAAAAAATAAAAAGTATAAGAGTTTATTAATTTTGTTAATTAGTTATTTCGTTATTTTATCTTTTGATCCTATTTTTATTAATTGCAATATACTCCATGTAGAAAGTTATATTTATAATATACCTAATAATATTCAGATTTTCTACTATGAGAGGTATTACCGAATTAATTTTTATTTTAAAAGATTGGGTTTTAGGTTTCTATACATAAATATTAAGTATAGGTATGAGATATAAACCGGGAAATCGGGAACTCGAAGTGTATTTTTTGTTACGTTCGTATGCCTGTCTTAATATATAATATACATAATATCGTATCAGTCTTTAATACATTTTAATCCAACGATTCATAATTGTTTTTACAAGTTAAACTAAAACACTAGTTTTCATCGATACAAAGATTAAAATAATAATAGTCTAAATTTCGTTTGAGGAAATTAGAATAGTGAATAAGTTTTACAAAAAAGTGGCCAATTGGAGAAAGGATGATGATGAGGACAAAATTAAGCTTAACAAAGGTTCGATATTATATTACAAAATTATTATAATCACGGCCCAAATAAAAATTCATTTTTTGTTTTGAAAAAAGAAAATAATTTGTTCAATTTGGATAATGTTAATTATCAACACGTATTTGTATACGTTGAAAATCCGAAATGGGAATCGTAAATACTTACCCATATAGTATCTCACATCCAATACAATCAAATACCAATAGTTGTTACTAATTTTCAGTCTGAATATTTGGCACCCAGTAGTGTCTTTTCTTTTATGATTAGTGCTATAAATTAAGAATTTCCTAGATTAGAAATTACAGACAAAATGTTCAAAATAATATATATTTTTGGATTTATATTTATAATATAATAAATAGTGGTAATATAATAAATTGTGGCAAACATAAAATGGCTAGATACATTTTTAACGCCATCACTCATATAAAAATCGGTAGTTTTTCTATTTCTGTGCTTTGTATAAAATTTGCATTTAGTTAAATAAAATAGACAAAAATAATAATTATTATTATGAATACTAGATTTAATAATGAATTATTAATAAATCGTTTCTATTTATTTAACCAACTATTTTTATTTAAACTAACTATTATCTATTAATTTGAAATAAAATAATAATTTATACAATATACAAAATTGAAAATTTACCAATAAAAGATAAAAATATAAATTCAAGTTATTAATTTTTGGATTAACTGAGTTAAGTTAACTAAAATCTGGTTTTAATTTTTAATTTTAACTAGGTATATCATAAGTTTGTTAACTTTTAACTCGTAAATATTTAATTAATATTTTCATAAACTAGAATTTAGTATGTCATTATCATAGTAGATGGTCTTTACCGGAGTCTTTACAAAAATCACATAACCTAACCTACAGATGATATTTATGAAATTAGATCTTATAAAATTTGGTATTATAACTCAATATAATACTAACACTACTTATCAGAATTTCAAAATAAATAAGTTCTATACATATTTTCTATCCGAGGAGAGTTAGGAATCTATTTGTTTTGTAATAATGTGATATTGGTCTATCATTATTTATTTGGAAGGATTAGAGTACTTAAAACATTTGCGTCTTTCAAAACGACATTAATTATAGATTACCACAAGATTAGACGTATATAATAAATACGATATAATTTTTTTTACTTTCTAGTCCTTTTAGAAAAAAACTACCGAATAAGTAAAATTTAGGGCAAAGTCGTTATGGAGAAAAAATAAATATTTATATTTCAGCCGTTTTATTATGCTTTAGAAAATATTAGTCCTAGAGACTCAACATTTTTATCAATTAAATATATTAGAATTTTATAGATAGGTATGTCATATTTTCCCAAAATGGTTTCCTCTTTTAGCTATATAAAGTTTTTATTTGATTAAAATTGCATTTTTAATTTCGATAACTATAAAATGATTTTTATGGTTAATTATACCTTATATTTTAGTTATTTATATTTTCATATAATAGGTATATTAATTTTTTTCTAAAAATTTAATAATAATACAATATTCGTAAGTTTTTTATACATTTTTTATTATGTTACAAATAAAATAAATACAATTTATAGTAAACTGAACTTAACTTACAACTTACTTGTCGCGATTTAAATTAATAATATAACATTAGTTCTTACCAAAATAAGTAACACGAGACGTATCACGTGCATTCAATTTCCAGTCTTTATATTCCTCATATAACTTTTAGTTTATTTGTAATTTATATAAATATTCAGAAGCGGATCTAACGGTGATTTAGTCGAAAAATGCCGATGGAGCCACTAGCTATTTTTTATTCTGAAGACACATCTAAACCAGTAAGTACATATGTATTAATTCAAATTAATATTTTTCTCGAAAATATTGAAAATATATTGAAATTATATCTACCTATGCCGTATATTAAATTATATTGCAATTTGTAGTAACGAGAAAAATCTTCAATATCATTTTATTTTGCTTCTTATTTTTAACCTGGGACCTTCCCCAATTCAAAAGATTATTTTCCACTATTTTTGGCTTATTTTCTTGTTAAAATGTTTGGCATTTGTGCAATATGTGATCTACCCTTTAGGCACTATGTAGTACACATTACACATATAACGCTATGTAATAAAGTTGCAAATCGTAATTTTAATCGTTGGATGGATTTACCATAACGGTGGAATTTCTCTCAATTGTCTTTTATATCATGTATTACTAAGACCAAAATATAAATATTCCACTGATGACACTATAATCGGTGTGTTTAGTACTTTAGTGTTACGCTAGTGAGTAGGTGTGCTGAAGTGACGAAAATTCAGGCGATTGAATTTTATTCAATAATTAATTCTGAAAGCTCTACTTTAGATTTTTTTACAAATGTATGAATTAGTGCCTAATACTAAAAATTTACCTACTTTCATCAAGTGCAGCAGCGGTACCAAAATATATAACTGAGTTACTGGTTTAATCTTTGTCGCAACGTTTTCTGTGCTTTATTTGAAAATCGTGAACCTACAGGAGGTCCTAATGAAACTGTTGAAATTGACGAATCGTTACTAAGAGGTAAAGGCAAATACAAGAAAACAAAAGCCTGGTACAGGATCAATACACAAATCTGATGATTTATTTTATGAATTTCATAAAGGATATTAATTAAGGTAAAATTTACAGTTGGATTTAAAAAATTTTAATTGTGCTACCTATTTTAAGTTTTATGTAAAATTTTTAATTAATATTATACCAATTTATTTTATAAAATATTAATGATTTATTGACAAACAATTCAATAATAAATTGAATTTGTAATTGTATTATGTAATAACCGTTTTATATAGTTTATAAAATATAATATAATATAATATAATATGGTAGATCACAAGTTAATTATGGTAGATATTTTTCATGATCCATAATGGAAAAATGCCCGATTTTTATTATTATTATTATTTTTTTTTTTTTTTTTTTTTGGGAGGGGTTACTGAACTCTGGCCCCAGGGTCCCTAAATTATTAATCCTGCCCTGATGATTCGTAATATACTAGACTAAATTAAATCTATGGGGCCTGTATTTAACTCTTAAAACCGCCACTGTACAAATCCCCCCACATACAATTTTTTTAATAACACGACTTAATTTAAGAAACAAAACGGTGTCCATTAAATACAAAAAACGAAGAGGAAAATTAAAATTATAAGGTAATTATAAAGGTATTAGTATTGCCTATGAATTTTTATTTTTATATCAATCAAAATACTAATTGAATCATTTAATTGACATAAAATCAATGCAGTCAATATAGTTCATATTGTTGTTTATAGGATTAACATTTAATCAGTTTAATGTAATTATCGCAAAATAATTTTTGTGTACAAAAAGAATGTAATAATATTATTAAAATAATAACATTGCCGTTTATTTAATGCAGACAGAAAAATATATATAATATATTATTTTAAAAACATTTTACTAAAATTGTATTTGAATATTTTAGATTCTGAGCGAAGCGAAAAATATATTAGTTTTACGATGTGTTTTTTTTTATGTCTGTATATAAAAAATCTATATGAAGAAGTGCTCCGATCATAACATGTAGCATTATTTTCTAATTTTTTCGAATACGCGTAAGATAAAATTATCAAAAAATTAACATAAAAATCGGAAAACATGATTGTGCTATCATAGGATTTCATTTTATATAATATAATTATATTAAAGAAACAAAACGTCTGACCTGTCAAATTATGTCACACACATGACTTTCTGAAATACTCGATATTCCTCTTTAATCAATCACTACATAATATAACGTCAGTGTAACCATATCAAGATCTCTAACCAATTATTTTTAGTACTCCTTTTTTTTCACAATTCATTTTAATTGCTATATTATTCTTTCTTCTTGTAATATGCCCAAATTACTTAAATATATTTTCTCGGCGTCTATTTTCCCCATACCTGAGTTACCTCTTATATATTTGTACCTTATCACGTGTGTGCTTACTTATAATTTAATTTAAATTAAACTCATTTACATTTTTACACGTTTTATTTGCTCTTACATTACTCTATACTACTCTCTGTACGATAAATCTAATCTCAAAATTGTCTTATAAAATGAATATTTTATATTTCACGTCTTTCTCATATCCACTACTATTTTATAATATTGACACTAATAATTGTATTAATAAATTGTACTAAAAAATGTGTATTTATCATATCGAATTTTCTTTTAATTACTATACTTACATTCATATTTTGCCCAATTGCAATACCAATTATATGTACATATGTACATATTGGTTAAGATTGGTGGCGGGGGACTTATATACATCATCATAATGGTTTTAGCGTTGATAGATATTTTTTGAAATACCAAACATTGAAATTCGAGGAAGAGGAGCTCATTTTAGCTTCAGGAGGGCTAAACTTCCTTTGAAGGGGGGAATTACCAATTAAGGTCAACATTTATAATTTTTTATACAGTAAAAAAATATATTTATAGATTTTAATAGGTAATGGTTTTTCGTATACCATTACCATTTTTCCTTTTTTGAAAAAATCGATATTTCGTTACTTAATGTGACGAAAAAGTGGAAAAAAATGAAAATGTTTTATATATTTTATAATATTACACTGTTTATAAGACATGCATATAGTATTATTTATATCGAAAATTTTGCCAATTCGATCGATTGAAATACACAATTATATTTTATATATTCTGAATAATCATAATAATAATATTATTGGATACAAACAACAATATAATTGAGTAAAATGGAAGATTTCTTCATATTTCGATCACTTTATTTATACTATATATAATTCAAGGCGAATGACCGTTTCTTAATACATAGCGTATATGTATGTTTGCATGTATGCGTATATATAAAATATATTATATATAATATACAATAAATATAAGTAATTCTTTATCATATTTATAAATTAATTATTGATATTATTTTTAAATAATATATTTGTATCATTGATGTTTTGTAATAAAATTAAATTTTTGGGAAAGGAGGGGGGCATTTTCTATTAAAAAGTAAATCGATCCACACTTTTAACGCTGAAAATGTGGTATATTTCAGTGTATTAAACTGGAAAACTTTCGAGCAGTGGATATATAAAATTTTAATTTTAAGTAAGAATTTCGGAGGTTATGAAGTAATAATACTTTATAAACTTATGTTCAATTTCCATGCAGAAGAAAAATGAGAGTGTGTAATGTTTTACGACTCTTCTGCATTTCAAACTTTGCATATCTGAAAATATCGAGGCTAATTATATTGTTTAGTTATTCGGAGTTTTTACTCATTAGAAATTTGCTAAATTTCTATGACATTTCCAAGCATTCCAGTGAGAAATCATATTTATTCGTATATCAAAAGTGTTTAATTATTATTAATCATATTTATCATATGTATTAAAATAGTTTTTGGTAGTTTTTAATGGACTAAAATATACATATAAATGTCAAAAATAATATATATGCATACAAAATGTATACGAATATATAATCCCCAGCGAATATCATTCATAAATAAATTCTAAAATTCCAAAATCAACTTTTCCAGCAGTATGTCTAGTTTCGTGAAAACTCTGTTGTTGTAAAATGACGGGGCAATATAATTATTTTAAAGCAAAAAAAGGAAGGTTTATTGATCTAGTATATTATAACTAGTATATACAATATATGTGGACACCATTAATTGACACTATATTTATTTGAAATTTGTGAATTCTCGATAGTAATAATTATAGTCATGATTCACTCGTAGTTTTCGTCCGTATATAAATACGCGAAAGCAGGTGGTATACCGCATTCACTGCTAAAACCACCAGAACTATTATACCACAATCTAATGCGGCATAATAGGTATATATAATATAATATTAGTATATTCCTTGGGACTGTTTCTACCGTAGTCGGTATCACTACGGAGGTGGTGGGTATCCTGTAGCTTAATGCGATTATAAGTCTTAAAAAGGGCAGATAAGAATGACACCCGACGGGGTCACCATCTCCACGCTTTGGCGGTTATTACGGCGACGATGACAACAACAGTGGCAGTGAGAGTACTCGATGGAACATGGATGCATGGTTGCCGGTTGGGTAAGAGGGGTAGGCTCAAGGACCCGAGATTAACGGATCTGAGAAAGAGAGAACTACCGTAGATGCTGCGGTGGGACAAATGTGAATCCATTTAATCGCAGCCAGATACGTGGAATGATAAGAAAGCTCCTTCAGGGTTGATGCGCTTAAGGGATTTTTAACCCCACTACCACGACCCTTCGTTCTTTTTCCATCACACTCACTCCCATCGGTAAGTACTCGTGAAATACACACACACACACACACAATTATTTACATTTTAAAGCGGCGTAAAGGGTCCTTATAATAACAATAATATATAAGTAAGTATACTGCAACTGATGTGTATTTATACAAATATAGTGCTATTAGAATATAATGTGTTATTACATATTATACTAAACAGAATCACACATGTACATGACGTTATATAATAATATTAACTCGGTAAAATTCTCGTGTATTTCTTTTTTTCTGACACGTTGCAATTCATTAGTTTATCCAGCACGACAGGCTTATCTACACTCAATACTCATGGTAAATATCGTATTTTTAAAACTCTCACGCTAACCTAACCAAAAGGGTTTTGTTTGGCTAACACCTCGTTTCAGAACTTAATAATAAGAAAATAAGATATCGTATTTTGAAAACATTAAAAAAGATTCACTTTTTATAGCATCAATACCTTTTTTAATTAGTACACTCTAAAATATTGTCTTCTATCGATTTTATTAAAAGTGTTATGACTGTACAATAATTTTAAGAACCTGTTTTACAGTTTTGCATAAACATGTTTTTACTACTTAAAATAGTTATTGAGCCATAAGAGTAAAATAATTAATAGTGAATTAATAGCGTTGATAATAGTGGATAATTTTATCATAAATAAATTATATTCGTATACATAGTAATGAAAAATTACGGTAATAATCTTTTGAAGAGTATTCTCGAGAATATTCATTTTTGTCATATTTTATTAATTTAAAAATTGTCTGATATAATAATTTGGTTAAAAAAATGAATTAAAGTGGGTATTATTATTTTATAATGTAGTTGGAATATCAATATTAATATTATAAATTATGTATAAAGTTATATAAATACAAAAGCGGAATAATTATGCGAATATTGGGTCCAAGATAAAAAATAACACTATGGACGATGTATATTTTAATAGAACTGGGCTATTTTATTATTAATCGATTAATTATTTACATTTTTAAAACAATTGATTAATTGAACAATTCATTGCCAATAATTGAGTAATCGTCAACAATCGAATAATCACCGAAAATTGAACAATAATTTGTAAACATATACTTATCACAAAGTTAAAATTATACAATTTATTGTTAAATTTTTGGCGATTATTCAACTACTGAGATTATTCAATTATTAGCGATTCATTTTGGTAATTATAATAAGTGTTTTAACTCTACTTAATCACTTTAAAAATCCGTTATAACAGTTTTGTATAAACATGTTTCGACTACTGAAAATTGTCAGTGTGGCGTCTTTAAATTAAACTTTGAAAAAAACGATGGTTGTGCAATGAGCATAATGTTCTCATTTTTTAATTTTGTAATAACTAATATGCAAATTTACTCTAATATTAAAAATTACAAAATTGTAATAATAGTGTCAATTGTAAATTTCCTGTTGTTAAATACACACGAAGACAGCAAATACGCGAATTATCAACTACGATGTACATTTTGACATCCGTCGTCGATAGGATAAGTATCGTCCAAGATTATTATCATATCGACTTAACGATTACATGTACTAATGATTGTGTCAGACAGAGTAAAATAAATTATAAATTGTATACTCGTAAAACATAGTAAAGAAATATTTCCCAAATTATTATCATTATAATAAAATTATATTTATTTTCTTTGTTATACAATTTGTGTAAATAACACAATCTCTAGTCGACGACTAGACGTATATTTACACATTTTATATTTATATTTATATTTATACATCATCTCTTATATTACTCTATGGTTAGCATAATATGCCCTCTCGAACTAGTCGGGTATTTAATGGTTTTATCTATGTGTAGTGTCTACTTATGTTTATTATTATCATTAAACACTTCTTCAAAAAGTTGGTTTTTAGTAGATATTTGGGATTATAAATTTGACATACCATAATATTATTAACGAATGGATCACCACAGGAAGAATTTTTTAGAATCATATTATTTTGAATATTATTGTTCCACATTGTCACAATTTAAAATACAAGTACATAGTACATACTGATACGATATTTGAAATCTATTTAAGATTATTAAGAATGGATTAAAAATTGGGAAGATAGCAGTGTCAGATTTTTTACTGTTGTGTACGAATTTTACGACTATCTGATTAAACGAATTTTTTTTTTATTAAAATTATAATTATTAAATTAATTTAAAATGTTTATTGTTACCTACCACTATTTAATTAAGCAAAAAAAGTTGAATTATTGAAAATTTTCAAATATTATACGATTATTCGGATTAGTCGAAAATTTTCGATTATTTCAATTATTATCGTTGACAATCAAAATGGAAACCATAATCGAAATTATATATTTGCTCAGTCCTAGTTTTTGAAGTTTAAACGTTCTTATCCCGACGCGATTTATATAAATAATTGTATGTAGTATCTATGTATGTACTATCATAATATTTATGTCTTGCATATAGCACCAAGTCTAAAACAAAATAATAATAATATCAATATGCATTATAATAATGATAATGCGATTTATACAAGTTCAACGATTTTATATACGACTAACAACTGTACTATATTATATTAATATATATATATATATATATTTATCAATCGAATAATCAGTGACTTGGTAAATATTTTGCGTTTTGCGTTTTACAAGTTTTACAACTCATACGTGTCTACCAATAACATGCGCGTGTTAAACAATTAAACGCGCGGTAATATGCAAAATATCAAACATGTTTGAGTTTGAGCATTTCCCGAACGTTTTACTTTACTTTACTACTTTAAATTAATTCCCTTTATTAATTTTACTGCTTCTGTCTCTTTAAAAAATTCCCTAGACATCTCAATCTATTCTCTCTCATTTTGTCTATTACTGGAACTATTCCTGAACCCATCTGACTCTCTATTATCACTCCACTCGTCCATTTTAACATTGTTATCTTTACCACACTCCTACTGTGTTCTGTCATCCTATCCACTGCCTAACACTCTGATCCTTATATCATTGCAAGGCTGATTACTATCTTATAAAATGTACCTTTTTTTATTTTTTAATTACAAAATAGGTATTACCCAAAATACAGTACATATAATAAAAATATAATATATATATTAAAATGCATAAAAATAAAAAATATATTATAATAACATATTTAAACAAGCACAAATTACAGTGGTTAGCTTAAATAATGAAATGTTATATTAGTATTGTCTGTGGGAGACATCCTATTAAAGGGATGGTTATTTCCATAATTGGTAACTGGTGTAACGCATTGGGTTATGAAAAAAAGTTCGGAAGCTGGAAGAACCCATAGGAATACTAACATTTATGTCAGCTAATAAGGTCGGACTGTCTACTGTACCATGGAGTAACTTGAAGAAGAAGAAAAGGTTTGTTTCCAAGCGCCGGTCGGCTAAAGTGCACTGGTATAAGAAGCTGAAGACCTGAGAATAGTCATATGGTGGATGATGTATTTTAAATATATAACCCAAAAAAACTAGAAATATCCATTGAACATGTTTTAGCTGAGCTGAAACAGAGGCATTATAACTTAATTATCTGCAGTATACCCTATATTATAGGGATTCTCCTGTCACACAAAATACCTGATGTTTCTCTCCATTTAGTCCACCCACACTTAATCCTGTATATATTATAATGTTTTATATCATAAGACTACTACTATATTATTATATACTGTAACATACCACGGATATTTCAGTTTTTAAAAAATGCATTAAACATATTTTTTTCGGAAAATGTTAAAAGAATAACGTGCGGTAAGGCTATAGAAAATGTAGACATATAATTTTCAGATGAATCATATACGGAAAGGATCACGGTCATTGGCTTAACGCATTTTAGTATTAACTCTGTATAATAAGAAACTATTATCGGTGACAAATGGACAACATAGATAACCATTTAATAGTTTTAGATCTCATGCAGATTCAAAAACAACCTAAATACAAAAAAGCTGGGAAACAATTTGCACATTAGGTAGGATAATGATGATGGATATATTGAATTTGAAAACAATGATAAATAATTTCCTTCCAAAAAAACGATTCTGAGCGAAGCTTTGGCGGATATACTTAACAGTTACCGTAGATTATACTAATAATATATGTTCTATATGATAATATTATATTATATAATATAATGAACAAAAAAAGTTGAAAAAATTATTTAGAAGCAAAGGGACACGAACCGAGAACCTCAAGCATAACAACACGGCCAGCCACCACTAAACTACATAGATACGGGAAATAATACATTATACGGGAAGGTTCGATGATTGATTGAAATAAGACAGGCCGGCCATAATCACATCAAATCACACCACCATATTTTCCTAACCACCTAGGACCATAGAATTTATGTGCGATCGGGAAATCTACCCGAGAGACCAAAATATATCGCAGCGTCAAAAATAATTACATATTCGTAGATTCCGCCGGCACATACTCATAAATTAACGTGAACGATACCTATAAGAAGTGAGAAAATGTAATAACACCCAACTTATATATGATTTTAAAAACTGTTATTATTTTAATAATGTAAATTTTATTGCTGATTTATTCTCTAATAGCTTGTTTGAGACTCATAACGTAAACGATTTAATTAATCAATTGTATTATATTCTTTTAGAAACTATACATTAATTTCTACGGAAAAGGCATATTAACCACAACTCGTACCTTACTTGATATTCTACTAATTTAAAATTGTTGTTAGAAAAAGATTACTCATTTAATTTTTAAGAAGTATAACAATATACATTACTATATAAATTTTTATATTATTGCAATTTGTAAAACGACTGCTAAAACTGATTATAAAAATTATATACATAAAGTTGAATCATCAGTTAAAAATAATTCTAAGTATTTTTTTTAAATGTATCAATGATCGCAAAGACAATAACACCATACCTAAATTGATGTCTTATGGTTCAACCTCAGCTGATAATGGACAAGATATCGTTAATCTCTTCTCTGACTTCTTTATTAATTCTTACTCTAACTTGCACCAAGCACCTCCTCTACCTCCTCCTATTCTCCTATACAAGGTAATAATAATATGTTGCTTCACTTCTTAACCTTAACTAATTTAGGTGTTTTTAATATAATTTGTAACCTATATCTTTACTCTAGTGTCTCGATCATATTTCTACTAGATTTCTCTATAATTTTAGATTAATTTTAAGTCCTATTCTAACTAAAATTTTTAATTTATCATTCGAGTTTGGTGTTTTCCCCTCCCCCTGGAAATCATTCTTCATCACCCCAATTTTAAAGAGTGGTGATCCTTCTCTGATTGCAAACTATCATCCAATTTCCAAGCTGTCGATTATACCTAAACTTTTTTCTAAATTAATATAATTAAAAATAACTAACTATTGTTCCTTATTTCTTAACAATAATCAATTTGGCCTTATTCCCAAACGATCTACATGCAATAATTTAGATCTGGTAAAAAATATAATACTACAATCCTTTGAATGCAACACTCAGACAGATATAGTATACATTGATTTTACTAAAGCATTCGATAGAATTAACCATAAAAATCTTATATAATAAATTACAGTCATTTGGTTTTTCTAGTTCTCTGTTATCGTGGTTTCATTCATTCCTTTCTAACCGTAATATTCTGGTTAAATACCAACATTTTTATATTTCCCCAATTTGATGTTCCTTTAGGTGTCCCCCAATGGGATCATTTGTCCACTTTACTATTTAATATTTACATAAATGATCTTCCAAACGTTATCCAACACTGTTTCTATTCGCCGACGATACAAAACTTGTAAACATCGTAAAAACAAATCAAGACGCAATTAACTTACAAAGTGATATTGATAACTTAGAGAAGTGGTCTGCAAATAATTGTCTTTCTCTAAATATTGAAAAGTGTAAATTTATGTGCTATTCGGTAGTAAAAACCCCAATTTATTTTAACTACTTCATTTCAGGATCAAATCTCGAATTAGTATTTAACTTTATAGATCTCGGTGTAATGTTCGACTCTCAATTAAATTTCTCCTACCATACGGTAATGATTAAGAATAAAGAAATGCGCAATCTAGGACTTATTAAAATAACATGTCGATCATTTAATAATCCAACAGCTTTAAAAACCCTATACTGCTCTCTCGTTCTTTTTAATCTCGAATATTGTCATTCGATTTGGATAAATAATACATCTAAACAGAATAATTATACTATTCAGTCAGTACAAAATAATTTTCTTCGCTACATCTCTTTTAAATTTAATATTTTTAGGCCTATTCATGGGTCATACCATACTGTTCTAAATAATTTAAATTTATCTCCTCTTAATGACAGACGTTCGCTTTTACTCTCCGAATTCTTACGTAACTTAATATTAGGTTATACCTGCATTCCTTTCTCTTATCCGATTAAAAATAAATTATATCAATACCCTAGATCCTAAACCCTTTTATTAAATGTATTCCAATAGGAATTATATTCTGAACTTTCCTTCCAATCCTTTAATGACTGTGAGTAATAAATTCATATTTGATTATTATTAGTAGTCCTTAATTATTTTTGTATATATAGCTGTTGATTCTATAGTACTTTTATTATTGTATATTTTTATTTGAAGCATCTAGTTTCGATCTTCGCTTTTAGTTTTAAACATAAATTTGACTTAAACTGTAATTGTAATGTATAGTTTTCGTATTGTAATAAGACTTATCATCCGTATATTTGAAATAAATAAATAAATAAATTTCTTTGGAAACCACCGTCTAAAAACGTTTAGAAATGAATATTCCAGCGGGAGGATCAAAGAGACCGTTTTACTTTGAAAAGATTAACCTCACTAGGAGTAGAGTAAGCATATAAATAGGGTTTCCAACCACGGTTAAACTAGATGACTTACATCACTATCTAGAAAGCAGTCTTTACGCCTATCAAAATACCGAAGTTTACACTTCTGTGGACTAATCGTTTTTTTAATTTATAAAACACTTGTAATTTTTTCTGGACTTAATATATTTTTTTGATAAATTAACTAATAATTGTGAACATGTATTATATATTTTTATGTAATTAAAATTTTTTTCTTTTGTAGGTTTTATGCAATTTAGAGATTCAAAGTGTATCATTTTAATTTTTAAATATTTATAACTTTGAAATTGTATTTTTAACGTAATTTTTTTAATATTATAGTGCACATATTTATGTACTTAACTATTTTTTTTTTAATTTTACATAATACGTTATTTTTGTACAATATACATTTTTTGTTAAAAATAGTATTACATAATAATGAAAATAAAAAAAATGACAAATCATTTTTTCAAAATTATTTAATTGATTTTCTCTATTTATAATTTTTTCTGGTTTTCATATTATATTTAATGCATACAAATATAAAATAATACAAAATTAATATACTTATCAAATAATTTAAAAATTAAATTGGGTCAATTAAAATCATTTGTGATTTTTCCGTATTATCTCTAGTTATTATTATTTTTAAAATATTTGTATAACAAACAAAATCATTTTTTCATTCTACCCTTCTCATATTAATACTTCTGCGAACTCTCGTGCAAATAGTAATATATTATGTCATACATGCATTTTAGGTTTTAAACTTTAAAATTATTCTCAAAAATGTACAAACAATTAGTTTTAATAGTTATTATTCATACATTATTATATTATGAGTTAAATACCTACTATAAAATAATATCAAACTCTAGATATATTAAAAATTATTACTCAAAAACATATTTCATAAAAATAAATGTATGTTTGCCAAAAAATTATACCTACTAAATTATAATATAATATATTTTTTAATGGTCTTGGAAAGATGGTGTTTGTTATTTGTAATTATTTTGCAACCAAACATCAAGATTAAATATGCTCGTCGCAGGTATATCAATTAAAATTTAAAACGTTTTTGATCTCATATGTTAATAACATACGTTCGTTAATATTGTAATAATAAAGTTGCGACTATTGCGTTCAGCTTTCAGGTAGCTTTTCGTGCATATACATCTGGCGACAAACAGGAGCTACCGAGCGGGTGCATTTTGTGTAAAACTCTCAATGTATTACAAGGTGGATTAACGACCTTTTAAAGTGAAATTAACTTTTGGGTATAAGCCCGAACTAAGTGCTACGAGAAACTGTATTACAAGTCAAAAACACCGGGTAAAGTATATTGGTTATATGGAACATATCCGGGTAACACATTATTATTACATTTTGTGTATCTAAATTGGTTTATCTGGTATATTTTAATATTTCGTTTCAGATATCTTTCACAAATGTAATAATAAAAAGCAGGTCAGTAGGAATGGAAGTAATTCTCACGTCCGGTAAAATAATGGTGATTTATCTATTGAATTTGTAGCAATGATAAATAATTTATTTCTGAAAAAAAAACGATTTTGAGCGAAGCTTCAGTGGATATACTTGACGATTAGTGCAGATTATACTAATATATATATATGATAATATTAAATAATATAATAATCAAAAAAAGTTAAAAAAAAATGCAAAAAATTGTTTGGTTGTGCAGGATTTGAACCAAGTACTAGACAACGTAAATCACTGTTGTAAAATATAAAAATACATTTCTTAGACAAATATGCTAAAATCGTTAAATTTCAATTTTATATACCTACCAAACTTTTAAAAATGCTACAGACCATAGGATCGAAAAATACAGGCCATTGAAAAAAGCAATATATAGAGAATGCAAGAATAACAAGTAAATATTCTTGAATAATATCTGCCAGAATATTAACTAAGTGTTAAAATTAGGACTAATGGATAAAGCGTATGGAATGCTTAGAAGATTTTTTGGAGAAAGAAAAGTTAAAACTGCAAGTTGTAAAAATAAAAATGGTATTATTATGAAAAATCAGATGTAGCAAAATGTTAGAAAAAGTACTTAGAACAACTGTATTGAAAATAAGATATAACAGTAGACGCAAAGATAGAAGAAGACAATCAGAGTGATATGAAAGAAGCAGAAGTATAATGAGAGAAGAATTTTATAAGGCATTATTGGAGTTAAAGAACAAAAAAGTACCGGGAATTAATTAATTAATGAATATCCCGCGGAACTTATAAAAAGTTGTGGAGAAAATACCAAGAAGATAATTTATGAATTGATTCGAAGAAGCTATGAGATTGGATAAACACCAAAAGATTTTATAAAGTGTTTAATTGTACCAATTCCAAAGAGCGAAAACATGTGAATAATATAGAACGATAAGTTTAATATCGCATACATCAAAAATCCTTACCCGTGTTGTGTCAAAGAGAATATAACGCGTAATAGAGGGACAACTAATTGAGGACCAATATGGATTTAGTAGAGGAAAAGACACTAGGGAAGCTATTTTGACACTAAGACAAGTTATTGAAAAGCAGAATAGAAAAAGAAAAACAATCTTTATACCTCGATTTTGTAGGTAAAGCCTTTGATAGTATAAAATGTAAAACGATATTTAAAATCCTGAATAGAATCGGGGTTACATATAAGGATAGAATGATAATCAAAAACTTGTATGAATAAGAAATAGGAGTAATACTATGTGGAAATAGCCAGGAAGAAGTAAAAATTAGTAAAGGAGTAATACAGGAGTGCACACTGTCTCCATCTCTTTTTCACATATATGTACCAGAAGCGATAAATAAATTAAGAGAATAAATTAAAGTAGGAATGAGAATAAATGGAAAAATAATGGATATGCTAAGATTTACAGCGGTAATAACAGACTATGAAGAGGACCTACAAAATATCTTAGAAATAATGAACTCAACAATGAAAATTGAATATAATATTAAAATAAACAAAATAAAAACAAAAGTCCTAGTTTGTAGTGGTAATGAAGAAACCCAAACTCAAATAACACTAGATGGTGATACACAAAAACCAGTGAATGAATACAAATATCTAGGAAGTAAGATAACCAAGGACCGATGTAGTACCAGGGAAATAATGAGCAGTATAACCCAGGATAAATGTGCATTTGAGAACAAGAATAATATGTTCGTATCTAGAAGTATTTACATAAAAGTAAGGAAAAACTTACTACAGGCTTATGTTTGGAATATAGCACTGTATGGAAGTAGACATGGACTATAAGTAAAACAGATGAAAAAAGACTCCAAGCGTTCGGGATATGATGTTACAGAAGGCTGCTTAGAATAAGCTGGACAGAACGCATCACAAATGAAAAAGTTTATCGAAGAGCTGGAGAATCAAGAATCTTTATGAAGATCTTAAAAACAAGGTGAGCCAAGTTAATTGGACACACACTACATTATGACAGTCTACTTAGCAGAATAATAAAAGGTGTTATTGAGGGAAAAAATAGCAGAGCGCGACAGCCACTGGACTATATTAGTCAAATAGCAAGAGATATGGACTGCAGTTCGTATTATGAACTAAAAATTAAAGCAGAGAAGCGTCAAAAATGAAAAATTGCTGCCAAATAGTCTTTGAGCTACTAACAAAAGAAGAATAACTTTAAAACCAAATCTGTCCACTAAATAATAATTTCGCTATTATTATTTTGATGAAAAAATACTTATTTAAAAAAAAAAATGCGAAAAATTGAATTCTCTTAATAAAGTAGAAAAATTATACCTATTATGAATTAAATGTCTTAAAACTGAAAATTGCAATAAGTAGCCTAAAAAATGGGTAAAAATTTAAAAAAATTTTATTTTAAGTCTATTATTTCCCCAAAATTTTAACACATTTCATACCAAAATAATACATATTATCGTAAAAAAATGAAATAGCTATTTAAAATGATTGAGTCGATCAATTTTTAATTTTTTTATGTGTAGCTAAAATAACGCAGTTTTAATACTGTGTTAATTTTTTATGTCTTGAAATCTAAAGTTAATAATATTATAAATAAAATGACTCTGAACTGAAAATGACTATCTATAGCTTAAATATGGAAAAAAACCTTCCAAGATTGTTTCGCTTTCATAATGTGCTAATATACGTGTTTTGTAAAAATTTGAAGTTTATAGATCCATTATTTCCTCAAAATTCGAATACATTTCATACCGAAATGTGAAAAAAATTAAATGGGTATTCAAAAAAATGTTGAAACAGCTATTAAAAAATACTGTCGTACAAATGTTAAAAAAATTTTGTTTGTAACTAGAATCGAATATTTTTTAAATTTTATTAAGTTGTATAAAAACTAGAATTAAGCCTATTATGAATTAAATGTCTTAAATTTTAATATTGGTACAAATAGACTAAAACGCTAATATACTAATATATAAAAAATATATGTACACAGTTTAATATTATTAAAATAATAAGATATTTAACCAAGACAACCTTAACTAGACGGAATTTACCATCAAAAATCTATTTTACCCCAAAACTCCTACATTAGTTATCCCTTTCACAAACTAGTATGTATTTCACTATAATATTATTTATTTTATAATATAAATGTTTATTTAATATATTTTTTTAACGAATAACTGCCTGACCTGGGGGGGCTATTTTCTACGTTAAAGGACGATTTTTATATGGGAAAATGCGTAAATTCCTGTATATCTGCTGTATAAAAAATACAGAACTTTACAAAAATTTTTGTTTATTCCCCAATATGAAAATCGGTCGTTCGAGTAAAAAATAATCCCCCTGGAACACGTTTTTGGTTCTCTAAAATTAAAAATTGTGTGCCAAAATATACAAGTATATATGCTCATTATTGTAACTTCAAAGCCTAAAATTCATGCAACATATACCTAAATACAAATGCCGTCATCCATATAGGTATCTACCTATCTCAATATTTCTTTTAAAATCATGCGGAATCATGTATATTTATTTACGAAACTTGTGGTATCGTGTGAAACGGTGCGTCTCCAATTAGGTAGCACTATATCATGAATAAATGAATACTTGGCGTTGATTCACTATTAATGTTTGTATATTTTAGTTAAACGCTATGTATATTGTATTCAAGTAGTTATAAATATGTGGACTGCGGAGGTCAAACGTGCAGGTATTCCTTGACTCGGCCGGGTTCTCTGACCTAACCCAGTATTCCTAGTTAATGGAAAAGTTGTACCCATATATATAATATTAGAGAAAAATAAACTGAAAATTAAATTTGATAAAAAAAAATATAACGGCAGGTGATAGCAACTAAATGATAAGGCGTTTCTCTAATGTCCTGCATATAGACTCATCCTTTGTACCCAGGTCTTATTGCGTATTTCTATATTGACGTATGCTCTCGCGTCGTCGTGCGGCTTATTCACGTGCGTGAAGTTGTCCCTACCATATTGTCCGATCATTTTGAAAATTATGCCAATATTTTGCAAGTAATTTGCAAGAATTTGCAAGTCCATTCCCGCAATTTGCAAGTTATTATTAACCGAGATA